>OZ010609.1:75327960-75360460 GCA_963932145.1 Acanthosepion lycidas | reverse complement strand
TAGTTTCTGCTTATTACTTTCTTGATGAAGTATACAGATATTGTCCACTAATATTCTTCTAAATTGTGAATGTGATCAGGAATGTTTTTGTAGAAGTTGAGCAATGGAGGTTGATTCATTCATATGTAGAGTGAACTTTCTCAATAAGTTATAAGGTATAACCAAAATATATAATCGCTTTTTTGTCAGAGATGCAATCTCTCAAAGGACATTTAAATTAATATATAATATTGTTTTTTTTGCAATATTGTTATTAGTGGGGAGGATTTATTGCAAATGATCAAGTTAGTTGCATTAAATTTAGTATAGTATATAATTTGATTTTTTATTGGTATCTGTGGGGGATATGTTAGTATTTATGAGTTTTTATGATTTTTTTCATCTTGTTTATATTTAGAATGCATCTGATTATGATATAAAAGATTGATATGTTTGATAATTTAATAAACTGTTCAAAAGTTAACTCCTCCACAAAAAAGATTCTCAGCACTGGAGCCCATGCTTGACCCTTAGTTAGAGACTGTGTCAGGTAAGTAGTTTGACGCGGTGGTACATCTGTCAAACGGTGATGCAGATGTGTCCCAAGGCAAGCTTAATGAGGATGGAAACCTTGAGTAGAGCAAAAGCTCACTTAGGTCACAATTTTCGGTACAAATATGGAGTGTGAAAGCATGACTCATTGATCCTTTTCGAGCAGAGAGCTCCATTCCACCAAGAAGTATCAGAAATGTTACCACAGGGATAACTGACTTATGGTAGCGAATCCTTCATAGTGATGGCGCTTTTTGATCCTTTGATGTCAGCTCTTCCTATCATTGTGAAGAATTCACCAAGCATTGGATTGTTCACCCACTGATGGGGAATATGAGCTGGGTTTAGACTATTGTGAGACCAGTTAGTTTTATCCTACCAATCAACATGGGTATTATGTCGGTCATGGCCACAGCTATCGCATCTAGTACAACAGGAAAAAAAACATTAAACAAACTCTCATGAATAATGAGTTTCCAAACTACATTGTTGATGAACAAATAAGGTGATCTATCAAAAATGTTAATATATATAAAATAGAACATAATACTTCCTCAGATAAATTTAAATATATCAATCTTTTATATTGCTGGATGATAAATTTACCATGGAACATTTAGAATATAGCATGTTGCTTTTTTTCCACAACACTGCTGCTATTACAATGTGGGATATTGAAAATAATAGCAACAAAAACAAATCTGGAAGGAAGATGTAAGAGGTCCAAGATATATATATATATATATATAGGAAATGGATTAAATCAAACATATTTTTTATTTTGTTTAAACGTTATATTTGATGGATACTCATATTCAAGTAGAAGCTCTGTTATTTCAATTAAACAGTAATTTTTATCCATCTACATCTATTGGCCTGAATATTTGAGAAATCTTGTCAGAAAAATATGCATTCTCCAGCAGGATTTGAACCTGCATCTCCTATGGGGAACTGTCATTAGATCTGACATGCCTAACCACTTGACCACATAGAACTTACAGTCAAACAAAGCCCTATTCAAGCTTTGTTTAACAATAAGTCCTATGTAGCTGCATTTTTGATACACCCTGGATAGATAGATATGAACAAAATGGGAAATATAGATATAATCAGAATGGGATATATATATATATATATATATATACACATACATACATATGAACAGAAATGGATAGATGGATAGATATGAACAGAATGGGATAGATAGATAGATAGATAGATATGAACAGAATGGGATAGATAGATAGATAGATATGAACAGAATGGGATAGATAGATATGAACAGAATGGGATAGATAGATAGATATGAACAGAATGGGATAGATAGATAGATAGATATGAACAGAATGGGATAGATAGATAGATATGAACAGAATGGGATAGATAGATAGATAGATAGATATGAACAGAATGGGATAGATAGATAGATAAATATGAACAGAATGGGATAGATAGATAGATATGAACAGAATGGGATAGATAGATAGATAGATATGAACAGAATGGGATAGATAGATAGATATGAACAGAATGGGATAGATAGATAGATAGATAGATAGATATGAACAGAATGGGATAGATAGATAGATAGATATGAACAGAATGGGATAGATAGATAGATATGAACAGAATGGGATAGATAGATAGATAGATAGATATGAACAGAATGGGATAGATAGATAGATAGATATGAACAGAATGGGATAGATAGATAGATATGAACAGAATGGGATAGATAGATAGATAGATATGAACAGAATTGGATAGATAGATAGATATGAACAGAATGGGATAGATAGATAGATAGATAGATATGAACAGAATGGGATAGATAGATAGATAGATATGAACAGAATGGGATAGATAGATAGATATGAACAGAATGGGATAGATAGATAGATAGATATGAACAGAATGGGATAGATAGATAGATATGAACAGAATGGGATAGATAGATAGATAGATAGATATGAACAGAATGGGATAGATAGATAGATAGATATGAACAGAATGGGATAGATAGATAGATATGAACAGAATGGGATAGATAGATAGATAGATATGAACAGAATGGGATAGATAGATAGATATGAACAGAATGGGATAGATAGATAGATAGATATGAACAGAATGGGATAGATAGATAGATATGAACAGAATGGGATAGATAGATAGATAGATATGAACAGAATGGGATAGATAGATAGATATGAACAGAATGGGATAGATAGATAGATAGATATGAACAGAATGGTATGGCTAGATAGATAGGAACACAATGGGATAGATGGATAGATAGATAGATAGATAGTGAGAGAGAATGAATATCAAGAATTGAAAATTTAATCTCTAGCATTCCTGAATCTATAGTATTTCTGTCAAAGTTTAATTATAAATTTCTTCTTTCCTTAGGTGCTGTGGTGAAAATGAAATAAAAACAAGAAATAAAAATGATAATAATGAATAAAAAAAAATAGTAAATAAATTAATTTTCCCATGATGCAATGGTTTCTGGTCACATGTGCAATTTTATGACCCCACTTTCAGAAAGGACAGAGTCTTTCTCTTTTTCCTCTTGGCTTCAATATGTGAATCACACAGCAATGGCGTTCACACTGGGGAATGTTAGTTTCCCCTGGTCCACTGATGACTGAAATCTTTCCACCTTCCAACGAGATCATTCAGATGTGTTTTCAGTAGCCCTATTCATGAAGTAGAGATTTGGCTGTCCCAACTCAGCAGGAGGTTGACTTGAACTTGACCATCTTTACCTGTTTTTCCCAAAAATTGAAACAAAGGAAACTTTGTTTCAATAGAGTCCAGATAAAAGAAATAAATGTCTGCAGCAGAAACTCAAGTTTTTTTGTATGCTTTGTCGATCTTCTTTGTTTATATATTGAACATGCACCTAAAAAAATACACACAAAAACTACAAACTTGTTGACAGTTCTTTCAGGATTATTTTTCCATATATGTTAAACAAACCTGGCAGTAATAGCAAAAGCTGTTACTTCTATAGACAACGATGACATGGTTAATCACTTTCTATGTTCTAATACCATAGAAAGTAAATTGCAAATAAAAAAATTGTGATCATATAGCAAAAAAAAATTGCTTCACTGAAAAGCTCCTTCATCCCTCATTGATACTTAGGAAAAATAAATAAATAAAAATAAATGCCACATTCCAGCAGTGGGTAGCAAAGTTGAACCCCACAAGATGTTTGCCATCAACCCAGTAACATCCACAGATTTTATGTGGTTATGATTATGTTAACCAATGATAAATCCAGAAAGGGTTTATGGTCACATGAATGATTTTAGTACCCCACTTCTGGAAAGGACAGAATCTTTCTCTTTCCACCTTCGAATGAGATCGTTTGGATATGTTTTCAGCAGCCCTACTCATGAAATAGAGATTTGGCCATCCCAACTTAGCGCAAGGCTGACTTGAACTCGACCATCTTTACCCGTTCTTATCCTTACTTCCAATAAATAATTTCTAAACCAAAAAGGAAAATGGACATACTCAAGAAACATTTAACTTTGTTCCAATACAGTCAACATAAAAGAAATAAATGTCTGCAGCAGAAACTCAAGTTTTTTCGTATGCTTCGTCTCTCTTCTTTGTTTATATATTGAACACACACTTTCACCTAAAAAAAATACACACAAAAACCACAACTTTGTTAACATCTACAATCTCTCCATCATTCTATACCCTGCACTTTGAATCCCCTGTGACTGACGGTCGTCTGATGTTGTAATTTTATAATGGGGGAAAATGAAATAAAAACAAGAAATAAAAAAATAATAAAGAAACTCATTTTCCCATGATGCAAGTTCCAAAGAAACTGGAAAAGATTTCTAGTCATATGTGCAATTTTATGACTCCCACTTCCGGAAAGGACAGATTCTTTCTCATTCCACCTTCCAATGAGATCGTTTGGATGTGTTTTCAGCAGCCCTACTCATGAAATAGAGATTCGGCCATCCCAACTTAGCGCAAGGCTGACTTGAACTCGACCATCTTTACCCGTTCTTATCCTTACTTCCAATAAATAATTTCTACACCAAAAAGGGAAACGGACATACTCAAGAGACATTTAACTTTATTTCAATACAGTCAACATAAAAGGAATAATCGTTCTTAGCAGAAACTCAAGTTTTTTGTAAGCTTCTTTGTTTATATACTGAACACGTAACTTCACACACAAAAGCAACAACCTTGTTAACATCCACGATCTCTCCATCATCCTATACCCTGCACTTTGAATCCTCTGTGACTGACGACTGTCCGACATTGTAATTTTATAATGTGGGAAAATGAAATAATAATAAAGAATAAATAAATTAATTTTCCCATGACACAAGTTATAAAGAAACCAGAAAGGATTTCTATTCACATGAGTAATTTTATGACCCCCACTTCTGGAAAGGACAGAATCTTTCTCTTTCTTTCCACCTTCCAATGAGATCATTTAGACATGTTTTCAGCAGCCCTACTCATGAAGTAAGGATTTAGCCACCCCCAAATCAGTGTGACAATGACTTGAGCATGATTATCTTTACCTGTACTTATCTTTATTTCCCATATTAGGATGTTAGGGGAAACCTGCCAGATTACTCTGTACAAGCTGACTCGCATAGAAAGAAATTCAAAAACAAGATCGATTGATGTTGCAATTTTAAAGTTATCCTCCTAAAAATGAAAAAAGAACACTCCCATCATCCTCGTCATGGTAATGCTGCAAATGGTACACATCCAACATTACTCTGTACAAGCCGACTCGTATAGAAAGAAATTCAAAATACGACTTTACGGTGGAATATATCAAAGTTAAAGATATGGAATTAATCATCTATCAACATGAAAATGCCCTTTTATTAAGAACGAGCCGAGAGAATGTTTTAAGGGGCCCCTCACCGTTCACAGATAGCTATATGAGAAATCAGGGTGGATGATATTATTCCTCTCGACGGTGACTTAATGAAAACTTGAACTCTGTAGATGACGGTCTATTCACGTTGTAATTTAGCAGAAACTCAAATTTTTATTGTATGCTTCTTTGTTTATGTATTGAACAACGCACTGGTCACCTAAAAAATACACACAAAACCACAAGCTTATTAATGTCCATGATAACACGTTTGGGCAATCATGTCTCTTTTTGATTCATTATTAACTTGACAAAAGAATTCCTGCAATAGGCTGTTATTACTTAGTGCAGTAATCTGTCTTGCTGTTTAATCCATATCTGGGGAGTGGAGGAAGAGATGGATTCAGACCTTTCCAAAGGATATTCATGCATAAGTAAATGTAATGAACTCAGAGGGGAATCAAACTCACTCTCTGAACTCTCATTCTGAGCCCTATACATTATACATTACATGAACCTCTGCACTACCAAACTTCCAGCACATGTTTTATTTTTCTAATTTGCTATTTAAATATCCACCATTAGCCCAATATATCATATTCTCTCCCTGCTATATATATATATATATATATATTACACATGTAATAAATTTGGGTATGTAATCCTGACAGGGTTATAAGTTATTGACATTTGGAAAAACATTCATGAAAGTATGTTTCGAAAATAATATCCGATAATGCATTTTGCCTATATGGCTTCATCAGATGGATAATGACAAATTTGTTGCATGTGTATCATTTGTGTGTGTTTAAAATAATTAAGTCTTTTAATATTTTTCCCAAGCTGGTGTTGCTTGAAACTAGAAAAAAAAACATTTTATATTCTCTGCCTTAAGTGTCCAACTTTTCAGATGGAAATCCTTCAGAATGGGTAGAAAATAGATGAAAGAATGTGTTTTATCCATGCGTTTTCTATGTTGACAATATATTGGGTATGTAAACCCAACAGAGTTATAAGTTATTGACATTTGGAAAAATGTTCATAAAAGTATATTTTGAAAATAATATCCGATAATGCATTTTGCCTATACGGCTTCATCAGATGGATAACAAAAAATGTGTAGTGTGTGTATGCATCATTATGTATTATAATAGTAGTATGACTCTCTGGAGGCTTCTAGAACTTGTTTTTGCTTATTTATAAGTTTGTATGTTATGCTATAGCTATAAACTGTTAAATGTGTTAAAAACTACATAAGTACTTTTGAATTACATCATTAGCAAATTAAAAAATAAAGCTTCGGAAATATTTTGATTTTTTACCCTTATTGGACCATATACGGTAAAATCTAATTTTCAGTTTAGGTGTGACCTTTTTCAAGAACTAAAACAAATTAATGCCTTTTTCATTTCTTTAGAACAAAAGTTCATCAATTTATGACATAGGAACATAGAGTTATGAAAAAGATGAAGTACCTGCTCTATTATCGAGATATGTTAGGATAGGGGTTGAAAAATATGTTCAGATAATTCAAAATTCTGGATAATTGAATATGTGAATTATTTGCTTGAGTGTTACTAGAAATCCACTGATTCTAAACTCTGTAATAATTGTATCATGTGATCTTTATCCCAATGGCTCAAGTGTCAAATTCAGAGGTGGGCAACAAAACTAACCAATTTTGTATCAGAAATAATCTAAGTCATATTTCTTAGGAAGAAGTAAAAATTTAAATTGACAATCATTGTTCAGTTGTGCTATAGAAAGGATTTTGATTTGCAATTTACAGACTTTATCTTGCAAGTAAAACTGAGGTAATTTACATGAATAGCTAGATAAAACAACACACCCCATTCTCTTGAGCTACACTCTCACACTATTCATTTTTATGCATATTTTTCAATGATTGTGTTCTCAGTCCAACAAAATAGCTGGATAGAAAGACGCTCACCATTTTTACTTATACTATTTATTTTCATGCATATTTTTCAATGATTGTGTTCTCAGTCCAACAGAATAGCTGGATAGAAAGACGCTCATCATTTTTACTTATACTATTTATTTTCATGCATATTTTTCAATGAATGTGTTCTCAGTTCAACAAATAATGATAATAATGAAAGAAAGTAAATATTTACAACTTACGTTATTATAAAACTTCCTTCTGCTTTGATATGCCAACTGTAGTTTCCTGGAAATAAAGTAAAAAAAATATTTCAAAAACATAAACATATTATGATATCATCAAGGGAATTTATTAATAGAGTAAATTTAATTTAAAATTCCTGAGGAAGAAAATATCAAATTTTCCCAATATAAAACTGGAAAGAAAAGAACAGAAGTAACACTTCTACAACCTTGAGGATGTGTCAGATATTTATAATTTTGGAAAAGTCTGCAGGACATTCTTATAAATATATGTATGTGGGTACCAGTCAAAATGTTTTTTGTGCTATGTTTTATTTTCAAATATTTTCAATGAAATGTTGAACAATATATATTTAAAGATGAATATAGCAATAAAGATGAGGATACAGTCCAAACAATGTAAATAGTGTAAATAGTTACAATACCTCATCTGAGAAATAGAGACAGATGTTGAAGGTGAATATGACAATAAAGATGAGGACAACAGTCCAAACAATGTAAATAGTGTAAATAGTTACAATACCTCATCTGAGAAATAGAGACAGATGTTGAAGGTGAATATGGCAATAAAGATGAAAACAACAGTCCAAACAATGTAAATAGTGTAAATAGTTACAATACCTCATCTGAGAAATAGAGACAGATGTTGAAGGTGAATATGGCAATAAAGATGAGGAGAACAGTCCAAACAATGTAAATACTGTAAATAGTTACAATACCTCATTTGAGAAATAGAGACAGATAAAAAATCCATTTCAAAATTACTGTTTATGTTTCTGCTACAAGAATGAAGCTAGCTTGCAGAAAAAGATTCAAACAAGTGCCAAGAATTGTGCATTCCTTATAAAAGGTAATTGACCTTTGATTTATCAGGATGATCACCTGTGGTCTCTTTGGCGATAATTGGTTTCCTTGATAAAAAAAAAAAGAGGATATGAGTTCAATTCCTATCGGAGGCACATTTTTATTTGATAAGAATTTTTGATCTAGGACAGTTGGTATTAATCTCACTGTTTAAGAAAATATGAAAAACAACTTTTTAGTGTACTCACTAAAAATAACATTTATAGTAAGAAGGAATAATGTCGGATTTAAAAAAAAATCCATTTCGAGATAGCTGTTCAATATGGCAAGAATTAATTGCTCATATGGAATCAATAGTTTCAATCAAATCCGAATCAGGTTTGCGTTTTCTTGGGTTCTATTTCTGGGAATCGGAAATGATAAAGTTCTTGAAGTGATTCTAAAAAAGAATCTTGACTCTGTGTGAAGCCATTAGCTTTTAAAATTTTGTTATCTTAAATATTCTTATCTGATTTTATATTCAACATTAATTTTTACCCAAAAAGTTTTGTGAGTAAAACAATTAAAATTTGGATACTGACCCTTCAGCATACCTGCAAAAGTAGGTATACAGTAAGTTGATATTTTATTATTGATATGTTTATATATATATATATATTTGACATGTCTGATTGAATAAATTACAGACATTATATCTGCTAATTTTTAACAAAATCCATTCATACTCAGGAATAACCTTCTGTGTATTGATGCTAAAGGATGAGAGAAATGTGCTATTGCTGTTTAAATTTCTTTTATTTTCCTTTCCCAAGTTCTTTCGATCTTTAACCAAGATCATCTTCAGGGGTACAAATGGTACCAAACTTTATCTTGTTCATTAGTATAAGTAATTATATAAAGATGTGCGTTGTTATCCATTAGTGTAATTTTTTTAATATGCTTCTAAATGAAAAACTGTTGACACTGTGCTGTGCATTCATTAGAACATGAAAAAATTATCCATTATGGATTTTGCACCCCTGAAGATGATCTTGGTTAAAGAT
Organism: Acanthosepion lycidas; assembly: GCA_963932145.1. Taxonomy (NCBI): domain Eukaryota; kingdom Metazoa; phylum Mollusca; class Cephalopoda; order Sepiida; family Sepiidae; genus Acanthosepion; species Acanthosepion lycidas. Next base: position 75,351,055 of record OZ010609.1, on the reverse strand, counting down.
CGAAAGAACTTGGGAAAGGAAAATAAAAGAAATTTAAACAGCAATAGCACATTTCTCTCACACTTTAACATCAATGCACGGAAGGTTATTTGTGAGTAAATATATATATATATATATAGTATATATAAATATATATAGTGTATATATATATATATATATATATAGTATGTGTGAAAAATATATAGAAAATAGGAAAGAACTCGTTAGGTAAATAATCCGAAGTTCTTTAGTATTTTTGTTATTATTTTTAAAAAATAGTGCTCGATACAAAAGTAGAGCATAATATAATTATTTATTTAAAAATAAGATTCCAACACGCTACTACAAGAATTCTCATGTTTCAAAACAAGAGCCAAAAACTTCAATATAATTATTTGAATTAAATTGAATTAAAGTACTTAGTACTTTAATTCAATTTAATTCAATTATTAAATTATTAATTCGTTTAATTAATTATATTGAAGTTTTCAGCTCTTGTTTTGAAACTTGAGGACTCTTCTGTAGCTTGTTGGAATCATATTTTTAAATAAATAATTATATATATATATATATATATATATATATATATATATAGTATATATATATACATATAGTATATATATATATATATATATATATATATATATATATATATATATATATATATATTTTGGTTTAAGACATTTTATGTTTATACATTCTTTTTATAGATACAAATATTTAAGTAAATGCTCTGTTTTATAATAAATAGTATTAAACAACATTTACTGGCCTGAATGTTCAAGAAATTTTCATAGAAAAAGTTTGATGCAACTGATTACTAAGAGTAAAAGGAAACTGAGAAAATATTATTGAAGAGAAAGGAAAATAAAATAAGTTAAAAGGAATGAATGAATCTGAAATAGAGTTTCATACGTGTAGACAGGTTCACCTATTGTCCAGTTCACACTTCTCCCCAGTCTTTTAAACAATAGTAGAGGTTTATCCCTGGTTTTCTGTTTGGGATTGGATTTCTGGTTCCTTCTAAACTCTCCTTCAACTCTATGCTTCTAACATCCCCACCTAAGACTCTGAACTCTTATTTACTATTTATTTGTGTGTTTTTTTTTCCAGTAGAAGTAGATTGTTTTGCCTATCATCCAGTTCATACATACTAAAGCAGGGGTTCTTAACTGGAGTTATCCATACCCCTTGGGGTTCAGATGACATGCAAGTACCTTTGTCAGTTACTGTACTACGATTCCATGCTTTGATTGATTGCACAAAAACAACATCAAATATCTCACTTGATTAGTAAAAGTCCTGTTTTATTGTAGTTGAGATACTAAAAAAACTTACATATTTATGTTCTCTTCCTTTTTCTTGTGCAATAAAACTGAATTATAACTTTTATTTTATTTTATTTTGCTTTCAGTAAAAAAATAATAATAAACTTATCAATGCTTATGGTTTCTTTTTCATGTTCTATTCCTAGCAATCCATATTTTTTTTTTTTTTTTTAAGCATTTCACCCCAAGCAAGGCGGGAAGCCACTATGATGCAAGGGGTTACAGAAAATTTAGAGCAAGATCAGATAGGAGTGATAGAAAAGATGAGGAGGAGGGTAGTGGATAGATCAAGGCAACTGGAGATGTCGATTGACATTACACTTGAATACCTGGAGATTATAGCTCACAGGGAAACAGGAAAAGGGAAGGGAGTTCCACAGGCGAGAGATGCGAGACATGAAGCTATTGGAGTAGAAGAGATGGCTACATTTAGGAGTTTCAACAGTGATATCTAAAGTACAATAAATTCAAGCAATTGAAATATTTGGAAGACTTACTGGCAAATAATAGGATTGGTGATAATTATTTTGACAGTCAAGTGAAGTGGGTATGAGGCCATATTGGACAATCCATTGGGGGTCTGGAATCATCAAAAAGTTAAGAACCCCTGTACTAAAGGATAACTTTAAAGTTCACCTTCTGAAAATAATAGGAGAGACTTGGATTTTTAGCTCGACAGGGCAACCCATCTAACAAAAAGAAACCTCCTAATTCATAATCAGCAAGAAGAAGAGTGAGCTCTGTAAAGCTATCTTGCCCTAGCCACACCAATTATTGCTATGGCTGTACTACATAGGGTACGTCAACTAGATTATTTTGAGTCATCACATTCTTGCGTAATTATTGCACACTTTTTCATTCAGAGACATATGACATTTTCGACAAACAATAATAAAACTGCGATATTTAAAAAATGCATAATACAATTCACATGCACCCCCACCCACTGTCAAATGAACGTTTCATATGTAATAAAAGATCTTTGGCATATGACTTTCATGTTCATTTATTATTGGTTGGATTTACTCACTGCTGTGACACAATTCCAAAACATGACAACCAATTTTCCCATATCAATAATTTATTGTGTGTTTGGCTTACATAACTGTCCATGATACTTTCAGGCATAATTTTGATGTTTTTTTAAAATGTTATGTCTGTCTGAATTTTTAAAAATCATTTCACCCGAAGTAAGGCAATAAAGCCACTAGGACGCAAAGTGTTACTGAGTGTCAGAGAATATGAGAAAAACTACTATTAAGGAGAGAAGACAATAAAAGAACAAGAATTAAGAAGACAGAAGATAACAACTGACATTGCGTTTAAATTTTTGAAGATTTGTTGTGATTAAAAACCATCTACGATATTCTTGAATGTGATAAACTATAAAAGACTATCTTCCTTCCAGTTAGTCTACTATTTACATTATTTGAACTATTGTCCTCATCTTTGTTGCCCTAATTATTACAACGTTTCGGCCGTTGTCTGGAGCGTACAATGGCCGAAACATTGTAATAAATATGGAGACAAAGATAGGACAATAGTCTGAATTATGTAATAGTGTACATAATACCTCATCTCAGAAATATAGACGGATACTGAAGGGCTGAAACATTGTAATAAATATGGAGACAAAGGTGAGGACAATAGTCCGAATAATATAAATAGCGTACATAATGTCATCTCAGACATATAGACAGATATTGAAAGGCCGAAATGTTGTAATAGATATAGCAAAAAGATGAGGACAATAGTCCAAATAATATAAATAGTGTACATAATACCTCATCTCAGAAATATAGACAGATACTGAAGGGCCAAAAAGCTGTAATAAATATGGCGACAAAGATGTGGACAATAGTGTGAATAATATAAATAGTGTACATAATACCTCATCTCAGAAATATAGACAGATTCCAGCTAGTCTATTTGTTATTTTTTTCAGTTATTTTTATTATATAAAAAATTTTAATAATTTAACTATAACCTCCTTGAATCCGCAAGAAATATTTTCTGTAACAGTAAATGAACTTCAACAACTTAAGTTTTCGCAGTTGTCTCTCCATGAAAAAGTTACAGTTAAGAAAAGAGGCCGGTCAAAACTTGACATTCAAAAATATCAGCCAGAAATTAGTAGCAACAAGAGGTATATTCGTAGATTTAATTCTGAATGGTACCAATGGAAATGTTAGTTTTGCATTTGGAAAGTGACAAATGCGTTATTTTGCTTACTGCGTTTGCTGTTTAAAGGTGATATAACGTGGATTAAAGACAGTTTTAGAAATATAAACAAAATGAAAGAAAAAAGTGAAAAACATGAGAAGTCAAAGAAGCATATTGAAAATGTCACTTTTAGGAAACGTAAATATTACGGAGAAATTTAGTGAGGCATACAGACTATCAATCAATGAGCATGCCATGAAGGTTTTTTTAACCTTCATGGTATGCTCATTGAACCATGAAATCTTCATGGTATGCTCATTGAACCATGAAATCTTATCCAAAGTAATAAACAGTATTTTATTTTGAGGAAACTTTGAAACTCCCTTATGTGGACATAATGAAAAAGATGATTCAATAAATGCAAAGAATTAATAAATTTTGCATCTAAATTATATCCAGATTTGAAGAATAACTTAGAAACCAGTACAGTTTTCAAAGGTGTTTCTCCGACCATTCAAAACGAGATACTTGGATGCTTGCTACAAATACAGCATAAAGAGATAAAGACAAAAATTAGGGGAACATCGTTTTTACCCATCATGGCTGATAATAACATATGTTTTGGAACACACACTCAAATGGTCATTGTTCTATGTCATCTGTAGAAGGAAGAAATACTTTTGACCAATTTTTATTCCAGAAAATCAAACTGCAGATGGCATATCAAAATGTATTCTAGAACAATTAGACATAATCTTTCAAGGAATTGGACAAAAACTGAAAGCTCAGACATTTGATGCTTCAAATGTCATGAAAAGCAAAAAAAAAAAAAAAAAAAAAAAAAAAAAGAGCAGTTGAAGCAAAAATAAAAGCAGTTTATAGTAGTGCAGATTTCATTCATGGTTATGCACATCAACTTTATTTAATAATGAGAAATGTAGCAAGTATTCCATAGAAAACAAGGATATTTCTTCTAACATTATGGCTATTCCAAAATTCTTCTTAAGATCACCATAGCATGTATCCATTCCCAAGAACCATATGGATGTCCACATTCCACATACATCCCCTATAAGGCGGAACTTTAAAATATGCACTGTGAATATAGTTCATGAAAATTTCCATGGTATATATTCTGACCAACTACATTCCTCAGTCCTACTACCCCTGACCTTTACAACTGAGACTTGCCATGCAATGTACACAAGTTTGAATTATCCCTCAATTCCTGCTACATTCCTATAGTAAGAAGCAAGTTCCACATGAAGAGCTTCTTCCCAAGAATGGATGTTTTGTAGAAGAGACTCATGACAGGATGTTTTCCCAGTCAGTACAATCTTGACTTCTTCAAGTCTATGGTTAACTGCTGTCCTTCCTGCATAGTCCTATGAACGCCACTTCTTGCCCTTAATTATGCTCATACAAACACTACACAGTAACCCTCTACCCTGAGTAGCTCTTGCGCCTTGTATCGTATGATTATGGCTCTTCTCGATTTCCTGTCTTTTGTTGTTCTAAGTAACTTTTCTGTCTTTACTATCCTTTTGCTTTTTTCCTAGCTATGCTATGTCCTAGCTTGTAGAAGTCAAATGACTTACCTGCTAACATGGCTGCCTTCTTGTGTCTCTTTGTAAAGGCAAGCCGGCTAATCTACCTTATTTACAGGAGAGTACCTAATACAGCAGGTGGGTTGGTCCATTTTGCTACAATGGACCTTTCCACCACATTTGCATGAGTGGACTCTATTCACCCATATATCTCTCGATCAAATCACTCTGGAAAAATTGAGCTTGAAGTGATTACACCAGTCTACTTGTGTGTCAGACCACTTGCAAGCTCACCAATATTCTACACCATCCATTTTTACTCTAATTTGTTAAGTAGGTCACTTACAATGTCTGCCTGCTTCTTTGAACTTCAGTAGAACTTGTGAGTGTTAAATTCTCAAGGCCATCTTTCCTAATTTTACATTGCCAGAATCTTAGGCATTTATAAGTCTAACATTCATCTCTGCATTGAATATTAATGCCATATCTGGTCTGGTGCTTCTGCTATGTATTTAAAAATTCTTGATAAAATCCAAAGAAAAATCAGGTTTAAAATAAATAAACCCTAAACAGCAGCTATTTCCATGCCATGGGTTCTGGTGAACTACTTTCTGTAGTTCCACTACCCCTGACCTTTACAACTGGGACCTGCCACATACACAAGGAAAGGACGAATCATCCCAATTCTCTTTGTATTCCATTAGTAAGGAGTAAGTTCTACTTAGACAGCATTTTCCCAAGAACCTTTGTTTTGTTTGTTGAACAGTTTCTTGCAAAGATGTTTTCCCAATTACTACAATCTTGAACTCTTTAAGTCCAGAGTTAACCATTATCTTTCCTGAACATAGCCATGAAGTCCACTTCTTGCATTTTCTTATGTTCATATAACATGAGATAGCAACATTCTACCTTGAGTGGCTCTTGGGACTTGTATTGTTCACTGATATAGTTTGACTCTGCATGTATGGAAGTTGTATAGTTTTCAAGAAATTAATTGGCTGGATAAATCGCAGTGTACAAAAAGAAAAATTCTTCATCTCTTATTTCATTCTAATTATCAAAGAGAATATATTCTAAGACAAAAATATCTCCATAAAATGTTTCTTGCAATGTGAATTACCGCAAGTTATTTTGTAATATTTTAGGTCAATAAATATTAGTATTTGTTTCCGAAGTACATTTTACTTCATCCTCTTTTTAGCTAAATATTTCCTGTTGGCTAATTTTTATTACTTCTGATATATTTTATCCTGTTTTATGATTTCATAATTCCATTAATAATAAAAATACTTTTATTTATAACACACCAAGAAACCATTTTCAAACTCAGTGTATTGATTTTGAGAAAATTTTTCTGTCTGCTGCTCTTAATTCGAATTCACCAATAAACATTTTTATTTCCCATCATGCCTCACAGTTCCATCGTCGACATAGCCTGCACTTGTGTATGTATGAAACATCAATTAGGCAGTAAATGATTCAATAAGATCGTGGACAAAAGGAAATAGAATGGATTCATTTGTCTTCAAAAAAAAAAAAAAAAAAAAAAAAAAAAAAGAAGGAAGAAATACAATTTCCAGATTGTGAAATAACAAATATCTTTGCTTTTTCTTCTGGATTCCGATTTATATAGTATGTAATGTAATGTTTTTAGTTATTTGGGAAAGTTTGTTATTTTTAAAAATACCTTTTTCACTTTTTCTTTTTACATTAAAATATAAGTTTGATTGTGGTAATTTTCTTTGAATTAGGAAGAATAAAGGAATATATATGAATATATGAAGTGAAGTTTGTTTTTTTTAAACAAATACCGACCCACCAAAAAAAAAATAGAAGCAGACTTCATATTTGATGGATTGTTTAAAATAAGATAAACATTTGCCACACAATGTTAGGAAATCGAAAAGAATGATTACATGAGAGAACAGAAATTTTATATTGTTCCAAGACATTTCTTGAACATTCCAAAGACAGGAAAAAATAAAAAAAGCAAACATTTTTATCATCTTTTTTGAATCAGACATACTGATTGTCTCCAAGATATGTCATTACAAATGCCAGTATTCTACAGACATGAAAGGAACTCTAGAAAATCTATGAATTTTTAAATCCCAGGGATGTGTACAGTTGGGGGGTCAAAGGGTCGGTATGCCTGGTATGGACAGTGGGGACGAGCACCTGCTAGCCTACAAAGAAGCTCAAAATAGGCTGTGAAACATGATCATCTCCTGACCATGTGTTTCAGATGTGCCAGTCAAACTCCCTCCCATACGTCTCCCTTGCAAATCTGGCACCACCAAATCTGATTGGGTGTGGAAAGTGGATGTTCTTAGTAATCTAACTAAATCACTGTTCAGATTGCACTATTGTAAAAATGTATATACATGCAACTGGGAACTGCTTGTGAATCCAAATTATGACTGTAACTCTTACTACAAAATTTGCCTGTCTGAATAAATACAAACCATGCTTAGCGCTGTGAATTCCGGGATGAAATCCGGTCTCAAAATGAATGACAAACACAGGAATGAAATATAGTAAATAAATGTATTGATGTAATACAGTGTAACCCGGATATAAGAGTGTTGTCGGGACCAGAGAAGAAGTATCTTATATCCGGGTTTCTCTTATATCCGGGTTTGGTCTATTTTGTTTAGGTAAGTATGGCTCTAATTTGGGACCAGAGAAAATCTCTCTTATATCCGGGTTACACTGTAATACAATTGGTAATACGGTTAGTAGATCCAGAAATGCGGTTAGTAGCAATAACAATATATATACAGTCTGGGAAATTCAGTATCGAAGTATGACTTCCTTCTGAGTCTACGTGCTCGCAACTGTGACTCCTACAAAGTGGTTACCTCACACTCTTACTCTCTCACTTCTGGGTATTCACCAGCAGCAGTACAAGTACACACTGGGCGAGTCCACTTGTATCAAAAAGGGTGGACCACTTAACACTTAGGCTTGTGTATGTCCAGGACCCACTGTTAGAACTAAGTGCAATCATCCCCAGTCCATTCATATTCCATTAGTAAGGAGTAAGTTCCATTTGGACAGCATTTTTCCAAGAACCATTGCTTTGTCTGTTGAACAGTTTCTTGCAAAGATGTTTTCCCAATTACTACAATCTTGAACTCTTTAAGTCCAGAGTTAACCATTATCTTTCCTGAATAGTGCCATGAACTCCACTTCTTGCCTTTTCTTATGCTCATACAACATGAGATAGCAACATTCTACTTTGAGTGGCTCTTGGGTCTTGTATTGTTCACTGTTCTCTTATTGACTCAATTACATCCTTTCATCAAATTTGGCCAGCTTTTGTTTGGGATGTGACAAATTTGTTTGATGGAGGTGGCTCAACAGATCCCAGCTGAATACCACAGTAAGTACAAGTAAGTAAATGTACATTTGGGATAAAGAATGATTTGATTTGATGGGTTATTTAATGCCAGAATCCAAGTAAACATTCAAACTTAATTCATTCAAGAGAATTACATTATCTCATGATTAAATTATAATTACTTAGCTGCATTTGTTTTTTTACTAAATAATCTTACAAAATCAAATGAGGCATGAAAACTTGTTTTTCCTTACAAGAAATGTGATTAATCAAAGCAACTTTATTTTTTAAATTGTTTTGACAATGTATGTCATGTTCTCAATTTTACAATTAAAATGTATTGTTGGTCATTTTTACAATAATAATGTATCGTTGGTCTTTTTACTATAAAAATGTATTGTTGGTCAATTTAAAAAAGAATGTATTGCTTGTATTTTTACTATAAAAATGTATTTTTATACTGTTTTAATTTTTGTTTGTGGGTTCACTATTTGCCCATAGCTAGGACCCTAACAGATGCTACCACTCCGGGTTATGGTAGACCTGGGAATAATAGCAATTAAGAGGTGGTTCTGCACTTCTCAAAACCTCCAACCTCCCAATCAGAGGCTATGCTGCTAGATGTAGTTTATCGTCATACCCAGGAATAAGAATTATTTGGATACTGCCAAGGAAGATATTTAATATGCTTGCAGTAAATTTATGCAAGCTGATAATTTTGATGTAAATTTTTTTTTTTTCTTAATAATTGTTTACAATTATTAAGAAAAAAAAAATTTTTTTCGAATGTGATCTGTTTTAGTTAAGAAGGAACATTAATTATATTGGATTGTGTTATTAATATTTTTTGTTGCAATTTTAGTGCAATTTTGTGAATAATATTTTTCTCTCCCTGATGGTTTCAAACTTGAAAGGAATGATAGCAAAAATATTCCCTGCCCCTGCCACCACAAACTTATAGAAAAAAAACCATAGAAATGTTGGGATTTCTTCCGAGCCAGTAAGTTAAACCACTTGTTGGTCTCATCCATCATATTTCTGTTCTTTCTTGTCTTGAAGTCAGAACGCTATTGTCTTGAAGTCAGAACGCTATTGTCTTGAAGTCAGAACGCTATTGTCTTGAAGTCAGAATGCTATGATCTCTTTTCTGAATCTCCCTTTTGTTTTAACACCATTCTTAGTTTGTTAAGTTTTTGCCTTATTACTATTGCTTTGCTAACATTACTGTTGCTTTGCCTTATTCATGTTGACTTGCCTTGCATATATTTTTTGTTTAGCCTTAATGTTGCCTTTTTCTCTTCTTTTTATGATTGTTTATTGCAATCATTGTCAGTTCTGTTTGTTGGTTGTTTCTTCCAATTATATTTAACAATAGTCAATTACTCTATGCTATCACAGCCAGAATTTACAAATTCCCTCCATTAATATCAGTGAGAGAAGTTTATGCCAAACTTTGAGTGTATAGTTTTTGAAGTTAACTTTTACCTTAAAATTTGAAATGAAACACAATTTTTATCTTGTTAAAAAGTAGAAATCAAACCAATTGTATACAACTGTGCATACTACAAACAAAAGACTACCTTTCACTAAACCAAGTTGATTATTCCTTGGTATTTTAAGTTGATTATTCCTTAAAATATTCAAGGAGACAAGTCATGTTCTGAGACACTCCCTGAAAGCCAACTTTTTGAATATACAGTCCCTTCCAAAAATATTGGAATGGCAAGGCCATTTTTTTTATTTTTGTTATTAATTGAAGACATTTGGGTTTAAAATCAAAAAATTAATCTGAAACAAGATTTCGGAATTTCTTATGTCTTCTTTCCTGCTATTTATATTTAGATGTGTTAAATACCAGCTTTTGTATTCGATCACCCCATTTTCAGGTGAGCAAAAGTAAAGGAACAGATAACACTTGCTTGCGATAACTACATCAATCCTGAAACCCATTGACAACACAAAACAGTTGCATTCTTCATTTGGGATGTTTTTCCAGATTTTTAATACAGCCTCTTTCAGTTCTTGCTTGTTTTGAGTGGGATCCTTCCTTCAATCTCCTCTTCAGAAGTTCAAATGCATACTCTATTGGATACAGGTCCTGTGATTGACTTGGCCAGTATAAAACTGTCCACTTTTTCCCCCCTGATGAAGTCCTTTGTTGTGTTGGCAGTATGTTTTGGGTCATTGCCCTTCTGCATGATAAACTTCCTCCCAATTAGTTTTCTAATTAGTTTTGCGTTTCCCTGTAAATTGGCAGATGAAATATTTCTGTAGACTTCTGAAAGCATTTTGCTGTTACCATTACGAGTTCCATCATCAATAAATAAGATTAAGTCTGTTCCAGAAGCAGCCTATGCAAGGCCAAGTCAAAGACACTGCCTCCTCCATGCTTTACAGTTTCCCAGATGAGCTGGCATGCTTTGGATCATAAGCAGATCTTTTCTTCCTCCACAAATTTCGCCTTTCCATCAATTTGAATTATCTTGGTTTCATCAGTCCATAAAACCTTCTTCCAGAACTTTCATCACTCATGTCTGTACTTCTTTGCAAATTCGACTCTGGCTTACCAATTCTTATTGCTGATGAGTGGTTTACATCTTGTGGTATGGCCTCTATATTTCAGTTCTCAAATTCTTTTTTGAATGGTGGGTTGTGAAATCTTATTGGCCCTGATCAGGCATCTCGGCTTCAGTCATGTCCCCACTGTCACATATGGCCTGGTGTTCCTGCTATATATCTAGAGCTCCTTGATAAAATCCAAGGAAGAATCAGCAATATTATTGGCCCTGATCTGACATCTCGGCTTCAGTCACTTTCCCACCATCATAATGTTGCTTTCTGTGCCTTTTCTATAAATACTTTCATGGTAATGGTCCAGATGAAGTTTGTTCTATGGTATTTTATGAATTTAGATTAGTGTTATGGTCCAGTTCCTTGTACCATGTTGATAGTCCAAGGGAGAACCAATAAAGAAGAACACAGATATGGAATAACACAGATATATTACAAACAGGAATATATACAGAAAAGTTGAAAAGTGTTAGTACTAACAATCAGGTTTAGTAGTAATTGTCTGAACACAACTCTGTTTCAGGCTGCTTCTGACTTGACTGACTCGCTCGCTCTGACGGACTTCACTCCAGACTTCAGACTGAACTCCCTGCTTCCTCTTGATTCGCAGTATTTATTACATATGGAATAGTCCATTATATTATTATGGGTAAGGTCCCATAGCAATTAGCAACAAGGTTTCATCAATTTTCAGTTGAATTGGTTATAGATATAACCTTAAGTTCTATGCTAACAGTTTCTTTTCTCACATTTCTCACTTGTGGAACTCACTACGCTTTCCAGTTAAATCTTCTAAACAGGGAATAAATGATAAATCTCTACTCCTGTTCAAAAGACTGGGGAGGAGTGTGAACCAGAAGATTAGTGAACATATCTACTTCTTTTTTGGTGGGGATGATGAGTTATCATTATTGACGTTATAAACAACAACAAACATGAGGACAATAGTCCAAATATAAATCATGTAAACTATCTATTCATATTAATCTGACAGCTTCACATCTTAATCAAAGGTTAAGTCTGAAAGTGATTACACCTTGTGGGTGATGAACTATTCTCCACCCTGCAACCTTTATCACATAAATAAAACATTACTAGCCTCTTGCTATTCTGTCACTATCACATATGTCCTCCGTCTATCAGAGTTAGAACCCCTATTCAATGTTACAGTATGGAACTCCCAAGAGGGTGCTTCCCTGACAACTACAATCTTGGTTTCTTCAAGTCTGGATTCAGCCGATATCTATCCTAGATGTCCTCAGTAATGTGAACTTCCTTCCCACTGCCTTATGACAACCTCACTTAGTAAAACTCTACCGTGGATGGCTCTTGAGCCTTGTACTGGGTGAAATTAATAAAAGTTGTTCTCCACTTGTCATCGAAAGATAGACTTTCTACTAAAACATTCCTTGGGTAAAATAATCACCAGTAGTGAAAAACAACCATGGTTAACTCCCAATGAAAAAGGAGTCACAGTCAGGAATCCTGTGACCCCTTGGGGTCATAGAGGCACCACATCTACCACAGCCATAGAAACAATGGTGTTTCCTGGGCAAGACACCCTGACAGAGACCAACTCTCTCCAAGCTTGTTTGAATTCAGATTTTTCCTTATACTAGACTGTTTGCCAACCAAAGCTATAGGGCCCAATCATTCCTGCTATTTACCCATAGATGGGAGGAAGAAATGGATTCATGCCTTTCCCAAGGGTATTAGCACATAAGTGAATGTATAGTAGCATGGGGCTTCAGTGTTTTAATGACATGTTGATTTATTTTTATGAGTGTATCTTTTCCTAAATCACAGTCATGAATCCTGTGACCTCTTAGGGTCATAGGGACACCACATCTACCACAGCCATAGCAACAATGGTGTTTCCTGGGCAAGACACTCTAATGGAGCCCAACTCTCTCCAAGCTCGTTTGAATTCAGATTTTTAAGACTATAGGATCCAATCTGTCCAGCTATTTACCCATAGCTGTTACAGTCAATTACACAAATACCCTTGAGAAATATATGTAACCATCTTTCCCCCAACTAAGGTTTAAATAACATAGCAGATTGAACAGATCTAATAACTATGTATATAAATAGGATGATTTGTTTTATATTATGATGAAGTTATAAACCTGTTGTAGCATAGCTATGGCCGATAATGGTATACCCCAATTGGCATAAATACAGTCGAAGGACATAGTCTCATCTTGGGAAACACCTACCCAACCCCATTATATACAGGGTCTACGGGGAATTTTTGGTTGAGCCTATGGGCTTGGGAACCCCACATTAAATTCGGCCTTGTGCCACATCTGACTTCCTAGGACAGTTGTTAGATACTGTCTGCAGTTGGAGATTCATTGTGGAATTCACTTGACTCACTTCTAGCAGTTGACTACTACTTCTTTGTGCCGCTGGTGAATCTTATATGTGTTGTTTGTGTCCTAAATATTATCATTCATTACCAACCTTCATATGATTATTCTATTCAGTAACCCTCCCTAGGTTACAATAAAACCAATCCCTCTTTTCTTGACCACAAGAGACTCCATACCTTTCTTTACTCGATAAAATGTATTAAGTAACCTATTTAATTAATCTTATGATGTATGAGTAAATTAGCAAGGCAGACTGGACTAGACTCTCTAGCCTTGGTTAGCAACCAGTCTAGGAGAAGGAAAGTTTCTTGCATCATATGGATATGCAGGTGTCATAATAGTGAGAAAAGTATTAATATATTTCTTCTTTGTCCAGCTACGGGTTCAATTATAAAGGTGACTTGACTCATCAATATTGGTTGACAAGCAGTCTAGGAGAAGGGCAATTCTGAATTCAGAATTACTTGGGCCTGAGTCTACCAAATCTATCCAGTATGAACCTAATTGTTATGGAAACCTCAATAGGAATGCTTATCATGTTTAAAGCCATAGCCCAATACAACTCACAGGATCTAAGGGACGTAAGTTCACAAAGGTGTTATTGAGTATATGGTGGTGGTGGGGAATTTGTTTCTTTTCTATCTTCAAATGTAACAAGCCATTTGTAGTTGTTGTTGCAATCTGCAATGTCTGACGAAACTTCCTGAACAAAAACATAATATTTTCTTGATACACCTGGTGTAAAACCGCAACGACTGATAAATTCCTTCAATCTTCTCAATAATCTTCTTCTGCGCCTCTGCTTTTTCCTTTACACAATTCTCCTTCCACGTTACAAAAGAGACTCCATTTTTGTAACTGCCCAGATGCCGCTGTTCAACGTTTTTATCTCCTTTTCTGCCTTCCTTCATTTGCATGCATGTATCCACTTTCCGTGGCTTTACGAGACTGTCTGCGTGAGAATACGTGACCATTCGCAGGCTTGCTGGGGGCGGCCAGGTTTCTTTTTCCGATCAAAAAGATAAACCTTGCACGTGGAACATATACGCTGCCATTTGCAATCAAGTGGGAGAATATTTTCGTTCCAATTATCACTACACCATTCTTTATAAAAAAAATGCTTTGAGGAAACCTTTAAAGAAACCTGAAAACTGATTTTTTTTTTGTTTTATTTTTATGGCTGATCAACCTTTTGCAAGTTATTTAAAGCCAAAAAATATCTTTAGATTGTAAGAATTTCCTGAAGAAAACAATAATTCACTGATACAAGTCCTACTAATTTACCCATAGCAGGGGGAGAAAATGTGGATTCATACATTTCCCAAGGGTATATGTGCATGTGAATATAATAAACCCAACTGGAATTGAAACTCAGCTCCCAGATTTCCATTTCCAAGCCATTAGCTATTACACCACCCGCACATCCAAGCTTACAGCTTCTGGTATTCTCAAGGAGTCACTCATCTAGGTACTGACCATACGTGACATTGCTTAATTTTGGTGATCATACAAGACCTGGTGTTTCAACATGATATAGCTACAAGTCCCCAAAACTGATGCCGATGAAAAAGGCAGGTCGATTGAACTGAAATTGCCAGCAACTTCAGGACATTCTCAAATCTATATAGAATGACCAAATTATTTTTTTTTAATAAGGTTATCTCTTATCTTGATATTCTGTTGACCAAACAAAACGCCATTCATTTTGTCAGTATGAACAGATTAATACCGACCGTAAGAAATATATCAGCAAGCTGCAGACCATTCTTTGTGCTGCTCTTGCTGCTGAGATGATTAAAGTGGACATCAGTTTGGTGAAGTTAAGACATCTATCATTTTAAACCAAATTAATCTGACATGTCCTGACATTCTTCAGAATTGTCCTCATTTAAAGAGAAAAGTTAGAATTGCCATTTGAAAGAGAATCACTCTACCAATGTTCATACTTTGGTTTTCGTGAATGTTTCTCAATCAGGCAAAATAGAAATTCTTTGGAATTGTTCAGCAAAAGAGATCAATGCAAGGACAATATAATCAAATGTAGTCAATTCAAATATTGATCACCGACTTGATCGATCATTAGATTAAGAGAATTCATTGAAGCAAACAGAAGAGTTTGCCACTCAAGTGATATGAAACTCTAAAGAGAATGCTATTGCATATATTCTTTTTTTATATGTGCTTTCAGAACATAGGGAATTATGGCTCTCTACAACGTCCTGATACAAACTTTTGATTGATCATCAAAGATTTCCTAAGAATAACAATAAAATTCATGAATAGGCCAACCTAAAACGTTTACCAATGTACTTTTTGAGGATGTTGATCCAAAACAATGAGAACTGACTCTCAATATTTACAAGGATAACAATACAATGTTGAGCCTATGAGATAAATGCCTCTTTGAGGATATTGATCCCAAACAATGAGACCTGACTCTCAATATTTACAAGGATAACAATACAATGTTGAGCCTATGAGATAAATGCCTCTTTCAGGATCTTGATCCAAAACAATGAGACCTGACTCTCAATATTTACAAGGATAACATTACAATGTTGAGTCTATGAGATAAATGCCTCTTTGAGGATGTTGAGCCAAAACAATGAGACCTGACTCTCAATATTTCCAGGGATAACAATACAATGTTGAGCCTATGAGATAAATGCCTCTTTGAGGATGTTGATCCAAAACAATGAGACCTGACTCTCAATATTTACAAGGATAACAATACAATGTTGAGCCTATGAGATAAATGACTCTTTGAGGATGTTGATGCAAAACAATGAGACTTGGCTCTCAATATTTACAAGGATAACAATACAATGTTGAGTCTATGAGGCTCTTTAACTTTGGGAAGTGTCATTAATAAACCAAATTTTCAGATGATCCATTCTTCAGAAAATATATGAATTGTCTCTGAAGAAAACAATAAATATTATGGAAAATGTTTATTAATTTAACAAATTGTTGATTCCCATTAGTAGAAAGAACTGCAAATCACAGCATGCATCTGTGTGCTTTGTCGATACATTTGGATATGGCGATTATAAATCTATTTTTTTTTAATTTATTTTTTTAATCCCTATACCCAAATTTATAAACAAAGCACACCGATGCATGCTGGGATTCCTTCCTAGCCAATAATATGAGCCACTTCTTGGTCTCATCTGCCATATTTCTATTCTTTTTTTATGTGTTAACACCATTCATAGTTTCTTAACTTTTTACCTTATTAATATTTTTTTGCCTTATGGCTGTTTTGTTTTGCATATATTGTTTGCTCAGTAATATTTTCATCCTATTCTTTTCTTTCTCTTGTTATTGTTTATTGCAAACTTTGTCAATTTGTTTGTTGGACGTGCCTGCCAATTACACTTAACCATAAGGAATTACTCTAGAGAAATGGTTTAAAGCATGATAAGAAATTCACACAACTTAAGACTACTAATACTTGGTGGAAAAGCAAGAGAAATAAGATGAAAGAAATACTAGTGAAAAATGAATAATATTTGCCAAGGCTTCATCTAAGAAATTCAGACAACTTAAGACTATTACTACTTGGTGGAAAAGCAAGAGAAATAAGATGAAAGAAATACTAGTGAAAAATGAATAATAATTGCCAAGGCTTCATCTAAGAAATTCAGACAACTTGGTGGAAAAGCAAGAGAAATAAGATGAAAGAAGTACTAGTTAAAAATGAATAATAATTAATGCTTCATCTAATAAATTTGATTGATTGATTGTATATTGGCACATCAACACCTTATGGGTCATTGAATGCTGAAATTTTATGTTCTCAGGAGCTTTGAAATAATAAAAATATGATATATGTTATTCGGTTTTCACAGTTCACTACATGGCTGATGATACTCAGTTTTTGTGCATGTTTCTGTGGACATAATTACTGAATTACTGAACATAATTTTTATGTTGTAGTTTTGTTGATGCTATATTTTGGAATAAAGTTTGATTCTTTGATAAATTGTAGGATATTATATGGATTAAGTTCATGAAAAAGTTCTTTCATGTTGGTTATTTGGTTGGTGACTGATTTCCTTTTGTGTAATGCCAAAATCTAACATTTTGAAAACAATTTTATGGTTTCAACTAACTATATTTTGAACATAGTTGTCTTCAATGACAGAAAATGTATTGTTGGCCATTTTGCTTTGAAATTGTATTATTGATAATTTTATTATAAATATGTATTGTTGATAACTTTTTTATATAAAAATGTATTTACTATAAAAATATAATTTTTATACTTTCATAATGTTTACTTGTTGTTTGGGTGTTCAATATTTTCCCATAGTTGGGACCCTAACAGGTGCTACAACCCCAGGTCAGGGTGGACCTGGGAACAAAAGTGATTAAAAGGTGTTTCCAAGCTTCTTAAAATGTCCAATCTTCCAATTAGAAACCTTGATGCCAGATGTAGTTTGTCATAATACCAGGACTTAATAACTTTGTGTAACTAGTAACTATTTTTAGTTACTAGTTTTTATAATTACTATTGGGGTTAGTCAAAGTTGGTAGTAACATTTTCTTTGGGGAAAATAAATAACAATTTGATTTCTTTAACCAGTTAGTCTTTATATTCTAACTGATATGGCATCTACTCCCGTCATGAATGCTTTCCAAGTTAAGGGATGTGACTTTTAATTACATCTAACTCATGGGGTTTACAGTTATAGTGACAATTTGGGAGCTGAAATAAAAAGCAAATGAAAAAAAAATATTTGTATTAAAATAGTGCACTTTTCTAAAATGGTAGTTGCTTGCTGCAACCATTCATACCATTGAGTGCTCTTATTAAACTAATCACAATTATATCTTCCTTGTCGAATTACCAAAGGATTTGGAGTATTGGAATTATTGATCTTTTTTTTCTTTTTTTGAAGGCATTCTGTTTATTGATTGAAAGAAGTCAGAGGTTTGTAATTGGCAGGCATAAAGCAGTTTGCTTGAAACA
Organism: Acanthosepion lycidas; assembly: GCA_963932145.1. NCBI lineage: Eukaryota > Metazoa > Mollusca > Cephalopoda > Sepiida > Sepiidae > Acanthosepion > Acanthosepion lycidas. The sequence continues at coordinate 75,332,774 of OZ010609.1, read as the reverse complement.
AGGTCAAAAAGAAAAACAGGAAAAAAATAATTAAGCCTAATTCTTCTATATTTAACCCTTTTAAAACCAGAAGCACTCAGATATGCCTGCAAGCATTAGATGCTTTCAGTCCAGAAGCACCTGAATTGAGTAGCATTGTATTTCAAAATATAGAAATAACAAACTTCACACGATCAGTTGGAGGTGCTGTCTGTCGAATTATCAAAATGGTGTCATAAAAGTAGTGTTGCAATTAGAAATTTTTTATTTGTGTCACATATAAAGGAAATTAAATAATCTGTCAAAGTTCTGCTTCACTTAAATGGCATAAAATAAATTGTCCTGTTTTATTTCAACCATGTCACATGGTTATTTTCTATTCAGCCAAGTTAGCTTGGACATTCATGAGTCTATTGTGGCAACTATGATGATCCTGCATCAAGATCGGAAGATCATTAGGGTGACATTTTCTGTCATAACATAGCTGATCAATCTCGGTGGTTTTTGATCAACCAGCCCGTTCTAGATGGCTAGATTTCCAGAAGAGTAGATCATTTGCGAGTTCTTGTTTTGCTCACCAGTAGTGTCCTGCAGTACATTCTGCATTCACATAAGATTGCAGAAATATCAGGGATGAGTCCATAGAGCTATGATTTAGTTGGATATTGTCTTCAAGAGATGTTAAGTATAGCTTTCATCTGAGTGTAGATTCCATTAAGATTAGACTTAAGGGTTTAACATTGTAGAAATATCAGGGATGGGTTCATAGAGTGGTGATTCAGTTGGATATTATCTTCAAGAGATGTTAAGTATAGCTTTCATCTGAGTGTAGATTCCATTAAGATTAGACTTAAGGGTATAAGATTGTAGAAATATCAGGAATGGGTTCACAGAGCTGTGATTTACTTGGATATTGTCTTCAAGAGATGTTAAGTATATCTTTCATCTGAGTGTAGATTCCATTAAGCTTAGACTTAAGGGTATAAGATTATAGAAATATAAGGAATGGGTTCATAGAGCTGTGATTTAGTGGGATATTGTCTTCAAGAGATGTTAAGTATAGCTTTCATCTGAGTGTAGATTCCATTAAGATTAGACTTAAGGGTTTAACATTGTAGAAATATCAGGGATGGGTTCATAGAGTGGTGATTCAGTTGGATATTATCTTCAAGAGATGTTAAGTATAGCTTTCATCTGAGTTTAGATTCCATTAAGCTTAGACTTAAGGGTATAAGATTATAGAAATATAAGGGATGGGTTCATAGAGCTGGGATTCAGTTGGATATTGTCTTCAAGAGATGTTAAGTATAGCGTTCATCTGAGTGTAGATTCCATTAAGCTTAGACTTAAGGGTTTACGATTGTAGAAATGTCAGGAATGGGTCCACAGAGCTGTGATTCAGTTGGATATTGTCTTCAAAAGATGTTAAGTATAGCTTTCATCTGAGTGTAGATTCCATTAAGCAGAGACTTAATGGTTTAACATTGTAGAAATATCAGGGATGGGTTCATAGAGCAGTGATTATTTGGATATTGTCTTCAAGAGATGTTAAGTATAGCTTTCATCTGAGTGTAGATTCCATTAAGCTTAGACTTAAGGGTATAGGATTGTAGAAATATCAGGGATGGGTTCACAAAGCTGTGATTTAGTTGGATATTGTCTTCAAGAGATATTAAGTATAGCTTTCATCTGAGTGTAGATTCCATTAAGCTTAGACTTAAGGGTATAAGATTATAGAAATATAAGGAATGGGTTCATAGAGCTGTGATTTAGTTGGATATTGTCTTCAAGAGATGTTAAGTATAGCTTTCATCTGAGTGTAGATTCCATTAAGCTTAGACTTAAGGGTTTAACATTGTAGAAATATCAGGGATGGGTTCATAGAGTGGTGATTCAGTTGGATATTATCTTCAAGAGATGTTAAGTATAGCTTTCATCTGAGTGTAGATTCCACTAAGCTTAGACTTAAGGGTATAAGATTATAGAAATGTCAGGAATGGGTCCACAGAGCGGTGATTTAGTTGGATATTGTCTTCAAGAGATATTAAGTATAGCTTTCATCTGAGTGTAGATTCCATTAAGCTTAGACTTAATGGTTTAACATTGTAGAAATATCTGGGATGGGTTCATAGAGCAGTGATTTAGTTGGATATTGTCTTCAAGAGATGTTAAGTATAGCTTTCATCTGAGTGTAGATTCCATTAAGCTTAGACTTAAGGGTATAAGAGTGTAGAAATATCAGGAATGGGTCCATAGACCCGTGATTACGTTGGATATTGTCTTCAAGAGATGTTAAGTATAGCTTTCATCTGAGTGCAGATTCCATTAAGCTTAGATTTAAGGGTATAAGAGTGTAGAAATATCAGGAATGGGTCCATAGACCCGTGATTACGTTGGATATTGTCTTCAAGAGATGTTCAGCATAGATTCCCCCCTGGATGCCTTGCCCAGTCTCCCAGTCATGGAGCAGGTGGATACCCCACACTCTGCAGAAGAACTCGGAAAAGCCATCAACTGTTTCTCCTGCAGGAAGCCCCCTGGAAAAGACAGGATTTCATCAGAAGTTCTGAAGAGTGGCAAGCTAGCTCTACTGCAGCACTTCCATGAGCTCCTGTACCTGTGCTGGAAGAAAGGCCACATCCCTCAGGACATGCATGATGCTAACATTGTCACTCTCTATAAGAATAAAGGTGACTGCAGCATACCACGGCATTTCCCTCTAAAGCATCGTTGGGAAAGTATTTGTCTGCGTCATCTTACCATGCCTGAAGAGCCTTGCCTCCTGTGTGTACCCTGAGTCACAGTGTGGCTTCAGGGCAGGCCGATCTACAGTGGACATGATCTTTTTACTACACCAGATGCAGGAGAAGTGCTGTGAGCAGCAGAAACCACTGTATATCCCCTTTATCGACTTGACAAAAGCCTTTAACTTGGTCAGCAGAAGCGGATTCTTCAGCCTCCTGGAGAAGAAGGTCGGATTTCCCCCAATACTGCTCCAGATTGTCAAGTCCTTCCATGTTGACATGCACAGCACAGTCTGCTACAATGGCAGAATATCCGACGCCTTCCTTGTGAGTAGCGGTGTAAAGCATGGCTGCGTCATCACACCAACACTCTTTGGGATCTACTTCTCCATGCTCCTCCAGTACGCCTTCCACAACTGCACAGAGGGCATCTACATCTGCACTAGAGCAGATGGCAAACTTTACAACATTGCCCAACTGTGCGCTAAGACCAAGGTCCGTGAGGGTTCTCATTCGTGAGATGCTGTTTGCCGATGACACTGCACTGATGTCCCACATGAAAGAAATAGAATTAGTCAGCCACCTGGCCCACACCTGCAAGGAGTTCAGCTTGAACATCAGCCTCAAAAATACCAACATCCTGGCACAAGACACTGCCTCCTTCCTGGATGTTGCTATGAATGGCACACACCTCAAACTAGTGTTCACCTACCTCGGGTTGATCATCTCCAGCTCCCTCTCCCTGGACACTGAGATCAGCTCCAGGATAGGGAAAGCCGCTGCAGTTATGACCAAGCTAAACAAGCATATCTCAAACAATGGCCAGCTGACGGAGAACACCAAACTACAAGTCTACCGGACATGCGTCCTCAACTTAAGCCAGTCAGAAGAGGTTAAACACCTTCCACCTCTGCTACCTCAGACATCTCCTGCACACTAAGTGGCAGAAACCGGGTCCCTAACACAGAGGTCCTCCAACATGCTGGCATCCTCAGCCTGTTCTCGCTGCTCTGTCAAAGATGTATCAGATGGCTGGGGCACATATGCCGCATGGGTAACAGCTACATCCCAAAAGTCATCCTGTATGGAGAGCTATGTGGGGGGTCCTGCCCAACTGGAAGACCTCAGCTTCACTTCAAGGATGTCTGCAAATGAGACATGAAGCTGGCTGACATCGACCCTAACACCTGGGAATCCACGGCTGACAATCGTCACCTTTGGAGAGCCACAGTCAGAGACAGCGTTACGATTGCAGAAGCTGCGAGGGAAGATCAGCAAGCAGTTAAGAGAGCCAGGAGAAAAGCAAGAAAAGTTCCCCCGTCTCTGTGTCATCCAGTTTCATCTGCGCCAAGTGTCTTCACAACCTTAACCAGGTATTGAACTCACACTCTTTGGGTCCTGTCACTGAATATAACTAACTACTGTGCCATGTGTCCTTGAGGACATCTGTTGATGAATTTCTGGGTATTATAAACCTAATGCCTTCAGCAACCATTTTCTCATATTGCAAATTTTGCTGTTATCATTCCATGTTTTTACCAGAGCTCATATTGAAATTTTTGTTGTTATTATTGCTTTTTGTCTGGCACTCCTTATTTGTGGTGCCCATATTGTATTCATTTCTATTCTTGGTCGGCTCAGGAGATATTTGTGGCCTAGCATATGTGCTGATTCCTTAAGTTTATGAATTTTCCAATTATGTTCTTTGTCTATGATCTTGACCTGATCTCACAGAGGGCAGTGATCTCCCTTTTCTCGCCATATGTGGTCAGCCATGCCTGATTTTTTCACTTCCCATCGTGTTACAGCTTTCTGGTGTTCTTGAAGCCTTACTTTCGGCGGGCAGCCTGTCTCCCTTTTATATTTCTTTCCACAGCTGCATGGATAGCATACACAGTAGTCTTTAGTCATGTCCTCCTCTATTGGGGGGGGGCCTTACTCAGGAGAGAAGTATCATGCAGCTTTTGAAGGTTGTCCTGATGTATGGACCACAGATCCTTTCTATTTTTGGCAGGTTATTTAAAGACTGAAAATATTTTGAGGTTGAAATTTTTTAGAGATAATGATTGGCTTTTATATCCTTATACTTAA
>OZ010609.1:75300460-75322960 GCA_963932145.1 Acanthosepion lycidas | reverse complement strand
CGAGAGATAGCATATTCCTAAAATTTCGCTTGAGGATGAAACGGGACTAAACACTACAATTCAACTTAATTTTAATAATTATTTGGATGATTTCGGCTCTCGTTTTTGAAACATGAGAACTCTTATGTAGTGAAGGAATCATATTTTTAAACAAAAAATATTATTATAATGTAAGCTCTACTTCTGTATGGAGCACTGTCTTCTTAAAAATAAAAACAAAAATACTAAGGAACCCCGGATTATGCACCCAGCGTGTTCTTTTCTATTTTCTGCATACCCGCACAATGATTATATATATATATATATGTATATATATATCACATATATATATCATATATATATCACATATATATATATATATATATTTATCACACACATATATATATATATATATATATATATATATATATTAGTCCTAGTTGCTTTATTGCCTTTGATCTTCAAAAATTTAAATGCAATGTCAATCATTATCTTCTGTCTTCTTACTTCTTGTTCTTTTATTGTCTTCTCTGCTTAATAGTAGTTTTTCTCATATTCTCTAACACTCAGTAACCCCTTGCGTCCTAATGGCTTTATTGCCTTTGATTTTCAGACATTTAAATGCAATTTCAATCATTATCTTCTATCTTCTTAATTTCTCTTCTTTTAAAGTTCCCTCTTCTTATTAATGTTTTTTTTTCTCATATTCTTTCATACTCATTAACTCCTTGCTTCTTAGTGGCTTGTTTGCCTTTCTTGGTGCTGAAATGATTAAAAAATAAATAAGAAAGATTGACTTCTTCTAAAAATCAACCGATCATACACATGCAAACCCTGATTCAGATTATGAGTTTGAGTCTTATTTTGATGCACAAAACTTATGACCTTGTGCCTGACTAAAATGTTTAAATAGGCCTTTTTTTTTTTTATGCAGTAATTGTCTGGTATCTGAAGTGCTGAAGATAAAAGAGGAATTTTCCTAAAAGAAAGAAATAAAGTTTTCTTCATTTTGCTTTCAAATTTTAGCTGCAAGCAAATATGGAAAGCTGACAAATGCATTCAACCAATCATTTTGCTGTAAAGGAGGGAAAAGAAAGCAGGTTCACTAAATTAATTTCATTTATTTCTCTTTTGCATTTTAGATATCCCAGAATATAGATAACAGCAGGAGGAAACTGTAAATAATAAATACATAAATATCCACTCATATATGACACAGATGTTTAAATCTTAAAAAAAAAAAAAAAAACCCTATTCATTCATATCATGCTGAATCTCTATAAAAGAAGACAGATACAGTATACCTCAGCATTAAGTCATATACATTTGCTTGTATGAAATTGTGGTTGGCAAAAGCATGAATCAACTTTTCCCTGACATTTTGCCTAATACCAGTTTTCTTGTCACTGGCATGCCACAGTTTTTGACACTGGTACTGCATATACCAATAATTCCTGTCTCATGTTACCAATAAGAGATCAAATACTATGCAGATAACCTTTTGGGTCATGTGACAATATCCATATACTTTTATTATTTACATCCAAACCAATGTTTCTCAACAAGTCATCTCCATAATGTTAGGGTTCTGGAATAGGTCACTAGGTATTCTTCAAGAAACAGTGATAAATAAACTAATACATTTTTGTGTGATTTTTGTTTAATTTTATTTTATTTTAATACATGTGGCGTATTGGTTGTTACAATAAAGGCTTCAACCTCTTATATTATTTAAAATTATAATAACCATAGGGAATATCTGAATATATCGAAATGCCTTTATCCACTGTGCCATGTGTCCTAAGATCCAAAGACAGGACACAAAAGTGTGTGAGTTCAATACCTGGTTAAGGCAGTGGAGAGCTTGGAAAGGGGAATTAACAGGAGATAACTGATAACTGACATCCATTAGACATGACAATATTCAGTCACCCCCCAACGAGGGCGTCATGTGGCACAAGGCCTTTTTAACATGGGATCTCCGAGCCCGTGGGCTCAGACAAAGATATGCCCATTGAACCCGTATAAACGGGTTCAGGGTCGGTTTACCTCCCCGAAAGAGAATCCGCCCTTCGGCGGAGCCTCCTTCGGGTTCCTTCCCGCCTGAAGGCAGAGAGTTCAACCGATCTGTCGTCCAAAACATGGCACGTGGAACTAGAACAGTCTACCCCAGCGAGTGAAATAAAGGGTTCAATTCAACATTCCAACTACCTGAAGAAGGCCAGAGCATACAACGCCCAAAATATTGTGATAAATATGGCAACAAAGATGAGGATGATAGTCTGAACAATGTAAATAGTGTATCTAGGGAATATATTTAGTGATATATATACACTTACCAAATTCTTACACTTTTCTAATAATTTGGCACGCTCAAATGACCATACTGATAACAAATATTTCAGTGATTGTGCAGATCAGTGTTGACAACATTGTGTGAAAATTTTGTGTGAATTGATTGGACGGCTTTTGAAATATTAGAAAAAAAGGTATCTCAATAATAATTTGGCACGCAGTGTATATGACATCAGGTGAAAATATGTTCACTTATTAGTGGACAGAACCTGTATGTGGTGGGTTCGTGCATCATTGAGTGACTCACTCGAGTACAGGATGCATGCATCATTGAGTGATTCACTCGAGTACAGGATGCATATATCATTGAGTGACTCACACGAGTACAGGTCACGTGAATCATTGAGTGACACATGAGTACAGATCATGTGCATCATTGAGAGGCTCACTCGAGTACAGGATGCATACATCATTGAGTGACTCACTCGAGTACAGGACGCATATATCATTGACTGACTCACACGAGTACAGGTCATGTGAATCATTGAGTGACACATGAGTACAGATCATGTGCATCATTGAGTGACTCACTCGAGTACAGGATGCATACATCATTGAGTGACTCATATGAGTACAGTTCGCGTGCATCATTGAGTGACTCAATTGAGTACAGAATGCGTGCTGACTCACTTGAGTATAGGAAATATGCATCATTGAGTGACTCACTCGAGTAGAGGACACATTCATTGTGTCCATATATTAGGTTTACTATGTGAACTATGATAAAAAGAGATAGATAGTAATAAAGTTATATAAAAATGTTTATGCAGGGCTTCCCTGTGGTACAAAAAAATTATTTCAAGGGTTCCACAAATGTAAAATGGTTGAGAAATATGTCCTAAGGAATGCCACAATGGTTGATACAAGATAACAACATCAAAGAGGAGAACATCATTAATGGCTTGTAATTGTTAATTGTAGAGTTGAGTTCCAATTCCAGTTTGGGTTATCATATTCATTTATGTGTATATACCATCAAGAAAGGTACAAATCCACCTCTTCTTCCCCAGCTATGGGTTAATTAGTAGGACTTGTATCACTAAATCATTATCCAAAAAAAAAAAAAAAAAAAATTCTTTCAATCTAAAAATATTTAAATAATCGGCAATGGATTGATAAGCCATATAAAATGAATCAATTAATCTTTTTCAACAGATAAAACAAAAAACACAAATTCTTTTCTCAGGTAAAACTTGGATTTCTCCTTCATCCCCCACAGTTGTCATAGCAACAACATCGGTAAGTATAATGAAGTGGAAAGATGATACTGAATCCATTGCTGAGTCAGGTGCTAAAAAGGTTGGTTCACTGTGTCATGCAAGACAATTTTTCTCTCCGGAATCTATCTTACATATCTATAAGTCTACCATTTGTCCATGCTTAGAATATTTCTACCACATATAGTCCAGTGCCCCTGCTGTTTGCCTTGAGCTTTTGGATAAGATCTAAAGAAGAATCAGCAATATTATTATGGCAGCTCAGCTTCAGTCACTTTACCATCACCATAAGGTTACCTCTTTGTGCCTTTTCTATAAATAATTTTATGGTAATTGTCAGATGAGCTCTTCACTATGGTAGCTAGACTATGAATTTAAGTGCAGTACTAGACTGACATAGAAATCACATCAATTTACAGTTGATCTGGCTATATGCAGTCGTAATTTCTATGTTAACAGTTTCTTGCAATTCTCACTTGTAGAACTTTCTTCCAGCTCCATGCTTTCCAGCCAAGTTTAAATGCAATGTCAATTGCTATCTACTGTCCTTCTGATTACTCTTTCCTCTTCCCGCTCATTATTAATGTTTCTGTTCCTAATTCTTCCACACCCAGTAACCCCTTGTGTCGTAGTGGCTTTACTGCCTTGCTTGTGGAACTCCCTTCCAGCTCCATGCTTTCCAACCAACTTTAATCTTCAAATATTTAAATGCAATATCAATCGCTATCTACTGTTCTCCTGATTACAATTTCCTCTTCCAGCTCATTATTAATGTTTCTGTTCCTAATTCTTCCACACCCAGTAACCCAGTGCATTTTAGTGGCTTTACTGCCTTCCATGGGATGATACCTTTGAAAAAAAATAGTCTACATATAAATAATGATAACTCTTTATCCCAGAAATTCAGACATAAAATATATACATTCTTCATTATTTTGACTATTTTATTTAATGATTTAACTGACTAGCCATCCCTGTTTTTGCAAAGAGTGTGAATTTATGTCTACCAGTCTGTGCAGTAAAGAGTCTTAATGATGAAAATATGTCTTTCAGAAGGGTTTGATCCTACATGCTGCCACCATTAAGCCTGGCATTCTTCAGATTTCTTGGCCTCATGTCTGTTTATTGTATATATTTCAGGTACAAAATTAAAGTTAATAGATATGGGTTTCAATGGATCCAAACAATATATGTGATTTTCTTAAATAGGCTCATTGAACTTTATTTGACTATGAAAGCCTTCTGTGACTGAGCTGACTAAAAGACAACAGGCTTAAGAGTGCTTTCCCTAAAGAAGGAAAATTCCTACCTACCAGGATGTACAAGCTGGTAGACATAAATTTACACAGTTGCATCCACTAAATATTATCTTATAGTTCCATTATTCCTCAATGAGTGCGCATCTTATGCCCAGTAACAGCTTCCTGGTCCCTTCCTTGCCTGCTCCCTGCCCATAAAGCAAGTTTACCTACCCACTACATACAAATGAAGTTAGTCTGTTACATGCCCAAAAATTAAACTTGTTTGTCCCCTGCACACAAATCAAGTTTGCCTTTCCCTTGCCCACAAGCTTGCCTCTTCCAATGCCAACATGGAAATTTGTGTCATAATGGAATCTTATTTTTAAAAAGAAAATAATTATATCACATATATTTACACACATACACATATATATAATATAATATAGATACACACACACACACAATATATATATATAATATAGATATATACACACACACATAATATATATATATAATATAGATATATACACACACACATAATATATATATATATATATATATATATATATATATGCACACACATAATATAGATATATACACACACATACACATATATAATATAGATATATACACACACATACACACATAAATACATAGACATGCAAACACACCTATATATATGGGTACACATACACACATATGAACAGGCACATATATGTATACACACACATATATATATGTATACATGCACAGACACATATATGCATACACACATATATATATATATACATGCACAGACACATATGCATACACACACATAAATATATATATATATGCACAGACACATATGCATACACACACATATTTATATACATGCAGACATATATGCATACACACACACATATATATATATACATGCACAGATATATATGCATACATACACACATATATATATATATACATGCACAGATATATATGCATACATACACACAGATATATATGCATACATACACACATATATATACACATGCACAGATATATATGCATACATACACACATATATATACATGCACAGATATATATGCATGCATACATACAAACACACACACATATATATATATATATATATATACATGCACAGATATATATGCATACATACACGCACACATATATATATATATATATATATATATATACATGCACAGATATATATGCATACATACACGCACACATATAAACATGCACAGATATATGCATACATACACACACACATATGTACATGCACAGATATATATGCACACACACACACATATATATATATACATGACACAGATATATATGCATACCTACACACACACATATATATATACATGCACAGATATGTAAGCATACATGCACAGATATATATGCACACATACACACACACATAACTATACATGCACAGATATATATGCACACAAACACATATATATATACATGCACAGATATATATGCATACATACACACACACATATATACATGCATAGATATATATGCATACATACACACACACACATATATACATGCACAGATATATATGCATACATACACAAACACACATATATATACATGCACAGATATATAAGCACACATACACACACACATATATATACATGCACAGATATATATGCATACATACACGCATATATACATGCACAGATATATATGCATACATACACACACACACACATATATATACATGCACAGATATATATGCACACATACATACACACACATATATACATGCACATATATATATGCATACATACACACATATATATATATATATATATACATGCACAGATATATATGCATACATACACACACACACACATATATATACATGGACAGATATATATGTATATACACACACACACACACATATATATATACATGCACAGCCATATATGAATACATACACACACACACACATATATACATGCACAGATATATATGCATACATACACACACATATACATGCATAGATATATATGCATACATACACACACATATACATGAATAGATATATATGCATACATGCACACACACACATATATACATGCACAGATATATATGCATACATACACACACATATATATACATGCACAGATATATATGCATACATACATATATATACATGCACAGATATATATGCATACATACATACAAACATATATATACATGCAGATATATATGCATACATACGCACACACACATATATACATGCACAGATATATATGCATACATATGCACACACACACACACACACACATATATATATATATATACACACACACACACAGGCTTATGCACAGACATATATACATACACTCTCATGAATATGTAATAAAAAAGATTTAATGTTTCATTAGATATCCATTTCTTTTTCTGACTATCCATTAGATTTGGAGAGGCCAATAAATAAAATCTCAGAAAAGAAAGTCGATAAGAATCTAAAAGCTCTTGCAAACAAAAAAAGCTGCAGCTTTAGACTTCATCCTTGCAGACTGACTAAAATGTAGAGTGGAAGCAAATATTGAAGAAACTGACTAAAAGTTATCACCAAAAGGCATGAAATTTCCTGACAAATGGAAGTGTGGAGCAAGTGTACAACTCTCCCCACCTCCAAGTAAAAAGAAAAAAAAAAGAAATTTCACAATGTGACAAGTGGGTGGGTATTACTCATTGGATCATTGCTAGGAAACTTCTCCGCTGTATTATTTAGCCTGCCTACAAAAGCAAGTAGATGCCAAACTGCAAGGAGAGTAAGCAGGATCCACACATGGGCGATCATGCAATGAGAAAATATTTCATTGTGCAATGAGTAGTTTTGCATTCCTTTCAGCATTTATTACATTGATTTTTAAAAAAAAAGCTTACAACAGTGCTTAGTGACCAAGTCTGTTGGAAATTCTCAAGATTTATGGCATCCCACAAAAATTCATAAGTATTTTCAGAGATATATATATATATATACCAATTCAGGATTTTGTGTCAAAACAGTAAGTGGAGTAAGAGATTACTTTGAAGTTAAGAGTAAAATAGAGCAGATTGACAAGCCATAACTTCTTTTTCCTCCTAGTCATGATGGACGATATAATGAGGAAACCAATGCATGAACCACCGTTTGATATACATTGTAGGGTTTTAGATAAACCTCTCAACTAATGAGCAGATAATCAAGATGAGTTATTGCCCTTGGCACATTTAGAGAATTTGTCTGAACCTGAGAAAGCATTGGAACAAGAGGTGCTGCAACCAATGCCCAGACTCACACCAATCTTTTATTTATATGTTTTGCATTTCCTTGGAGGTAGGGAGCTGTTAACCCAACAAATGCAATGCCAACCATCATCTTCTGTTTCCTTAATCTCTCTTCTTTTATTTCCTTATTAATCTAAGAAACTACTTTCAAATTCATCTAGGTATGCTTTAGCATTAAGCCATGAGAAACCATTACAACAAAAACCAAGGCTTAATTCCCCTATTCAAGATGGCCTATATTAACAGTTTCTTCTCTTCCACGACTTGCTTGTGAAACACTTTTGGCATCTTGCTTTCCAGTGAATTCTGATTTTCCAAAATTCAAATGTGTAGGGTTTTAGATAGAACCTTTCAACTAGCGATCGAACAACTGAGGTGAATTATTGCCCTTGGTACATTTAGCAGATAACCGAGATGAATTAGTGCCCTTAGCATAGTTAGAGAATTAGTCCAATCTTGAGAAGATATTGGAGCAAAATATACTGCAACCCAACAACCACACTCACACCAATAAGGAACAGAAGATACTCCTAAATGGTAAACAATGAACTCCTCTTAACTTAAAGTTAGTAATCTTTTATAGTACAACTATTACCTATTGTAAATACCATGTTTATGTCATGTGTTATTGCAATTTTGCATTGTTAGAGTTAATAAAAATGGTAAACATATTTTGGTACCCCCTCTTTTCATTTCCATTAGTACCTTGTATTTATATATTTTGGAGTTCCTTGAATTAGGGAGACATTATAAACTAACAATTCAACAGATGTCTTATTTCTATTTATGGAGCACAAAATCAGTTTTGCATTGTTACAGTTAATAAAAATGGTAAACATATTTTTTCATTTGGCTTAGAACCTCGGACTATGGGAGCTCTTGAAAGGTAAGGAGTCATTATAAAATAACCCAACAATATTATCACTAAAAGAGATTAGCTAATCTGGACTTTGCAGACGATTTAACCTTATTTTCTGACAAATGCAAAATATGACACACTTCTTGATGGCAGTTGGTTCTATGTTTGGATTGTGGATAAGTTCTGAAAAAAGTCCAAAAAATTGGGAACTTTGATGATGTTGACATTAAACAATTAGAAGGACATCACACTGAGGAAGGTGATAACATCCCTTAACTTGCAAGCATTCAATGTAATTCTGGTGGGATAATCAACGAAGTTAAAAATCATACTGGAAAAGTTAACGAGATCTTTAAAAGACTCCATTTTGTCTGGTCTCCAAATAAGATCAATCTCTGAGTGAAGCTAAAATGATATAATTGTTGACACAACTCACTTATATGGATGCAAAACTTGAAATTCCACCACAAAAGTCATCAAACTCTTTGATATGTTCAATTTAAGATACCTTTAGAAAAATCCTAATGGTGTCTTGGAGAGATAGAACTAGAAACAAGAAGTGCTAAAATGAACAAATACGAGAAATCTTAGTGATATAGTTACTGATAGGTAGATACAGCTCACTGGCCATATCCTGCAATTGCCTGACAGTCAGCTATCCCAAAAAAGGACTTCTCGGGATGTTTCCATCTCTATCCACCGACATGAGGTGGAATAAATACATTGAATCAATACCTTCATCTACCGCAAGGAAAGTTGGTTTTCTGTGTCATACCAGAATTTTTTTTCTCGTCTGAGTCCATCCTTCAAACCTATAAATCAACCATCCATCCTTGCATGAAATATTGCTGTCATATATGGTCTGATGCTCTTGCTGTATGTCTCAAGGTCCTCGACAAAATCCAGAGACGAATATGCAATGTGATAGGTCCTGATCTGGCATCTACTCTACAATCGCTTTCCCACAAATCTGCCGTGCCTTCCCTCTGTCTCTTCTACAAGTATTTTCATGGCAACTGTTCCGACGAGCTACTTTTGCTGGTTCCCAGACTGCATGAATTTAAGCAAGCTACTAGATTGGCATCTTGGTCCCACCCTTTCACTGTCAAAACAGTTAAATGTAACTGTCCCTTCTACTCAAACAGCTTCTTCTTTCTCCATTCCCCTTACTTGCTTGCTTCCTCAATGACTATAATATTCAAGTGTAATATCAATTGACATCTGACACCCTGAGCTTGTTCCCTATCTTTCTCTGTATCATTTCTTCAGACACACCTTTTTACACTTAATCCTCTGTAACAACCCCTTGCATGCTAGTGGCACTCCCACCTTGCTTGAGGTGAATTACTTAAAAAAAAAAAAAAAAGAAAGTGGTTTCAGAAGGGAACTACTTCAAAGAAGATTAAATGATGAATTTATATGTTTTCTTTTTATAGTATCAGTCCTGATACTTTTTGATCAGATCTTGTATATTTGAGAGCGAGATAGAAAAACAGCTAACCACTCAGTGTTGACAATGTAATTAACACTACATCATGACAGTCAGTTTCATAACACAATATAATCTTCAATCAAAGTAGATTCCCATCCTGGGTAAGACGATAAACTACATCCAGCAGCAAGGCTTCTGATCTGGGGGTTTTGAGGAGCGTGGAACCACCTCTTAATTGCTGGTTTTCCCAGGTCCACCCTGACTCGGGGTGGTAGCACCTGTTAGGGTCCCAGCTATGGGCAAATAGCTAACTATTACCAGCAATACTTTTTTGAAAAAAATTGTTACCAGTAATACAATTTTAAAAGAAAAATATTACCAGAAACAAATTTTTGACAACATCTTTCATTGCTGGTAATATTTTGTTTTGTCGGTATTAAGTGGCCCATTGAGGTTGATATGCCATAAAACAAATTAAAACAAACCAATCTAAACCAAAGAATACATATTCTATTCATACGAATCTATCCTAAAAATGTTGGCATTAAATAACCCATTGAGGTTGATATACAGTAAAACAAAATAAACCAAACCAAAGTAGATTCCTGTGTCCACACTGTATATATCTATAAATACTCTGTCTCCAATCCTGAGAATGTTACTCTATAAATGTAACAAAATAGGTAAATTGCCGCCATTTTATATTTTTAATTTTGTATATGCATATTGTTTGTTTCTGTCATCTACACAGTAGACTCATCTGAATACTATCTGTGAGAAAAAGAGAAACATTGTTGCAATGCACTCTGTCAGAAATTTGGAATCAGCATGCTGTACTCCTTGGAATTCATGCCAGAAGCTCCAATACAAAAATTTCAGAGGATTTGGGTGTCAATTTGAGGACAGTGCAGAATATTTGGAAAGAGTTGGATGGATCTATGGCATTTACCAAGGTACGGCAGCTTAGAAAACTCATTCTGATTGTTTTGATAAGAAAAGAAACACCAATTATCTTAATTTATATTACTACTAGTTTCTTAAGGAGGCCTCTTATTTATTAACTACCAAAATTTAATGTAAGAAACAATCAAAACATAAAACTAGTTGGCATTAAATCACCTCCCTACCCGACTATTTATTTCTTTGTTGATTCACTTATTTGTCGTCATGAATTAATGTAACTATTCTGTATCGGTTTTTTAATCTAATGTCTGCAATCTGTTTGCAGACAACATCCTAACCCTAACCCTTTATTAAAAAAAAAATTTTTCTTTTTCACTTATTTTGAATTTTAAAATAGATCATTTTAAAACATCATTTTCAACTGGTTGATCAAGGTTAAGCCCTCTAACTTAATTTTTTTCTCGAAAAAAAAAACGCAAGGTATTTTGCTTCTGAAATTAATCATTCACTCGCCAATAATTTACAACCACCTGAGGATATGCATTGATATGCATCGAAACATGACTGCAATTGTGTAAAGATTTTTGACATATTTTTTATTATAATCCTAAAATAAATAATATTTTTCTCTACTTGGTATTGAGACGTTTTTTAAAATTAAATGATACAAACATTGTAATTGCACTCTCACCTTACCTGGATATAAAGGGTGTTCCAATAACTTGATCTGATTTTAAATGTGAATTAATTTTAAGCGTCTAATGATTTTGTTCTTTTTCTTTCAGATTTGGCGGATATTTGGTTGATATTATTTTTCACACATAATTGACATGACTTAAATAACATGATCCAATAGAGAAATAAATAAATGTTCATCAATAACACTGATTTATTTACTGCTGACTTTGATCCGTCTTAATCAAACACCCGTATATATATATATATATATATATATATACATGATGTCACACCTTATGAAATGGACAAAGTCCAACAATTATTTTAAGACATTTTTTATGTTCATACGCTCTTTTATAGATACGAATATTTAAGTAAATACTCTGTTTATAATAAACAGTATTAACAACATTTACCGGCCTGAATATCCGAGAAATTGTCATAGTAAATATGCATCCTCTGACAGGAATCAAACCTGTATCCTATATGGAACCATCATATAGCCTGATGTGCTTTTACCGATTCAGCCAATGACAATTTCTCGGACATTTAGGCTGCTAAATGTTGTTAATTATAAACAGCATTTACTTAAATATTTGTATCTATAAAAAGAACATATATATATATATATATATATATATATATATATATATATATATTAAGGTGGTTGGGATGTCTTCTTTTTTTATTCCAGGCTGAAAGCTTCTAGCTCAGTGATATAAAGTTTGTTATTGGAGATGTTTTGAACAAGATCTGGGTTACCAATCTTCCTCCATCTATCATGGGTGCAAAGTCTGTGTCACTTGTGTTTTAGGCAATTTATTTGTTTGTTGTTTTTGTTGCGATAATTGGCAATGGGAATAAGAAAAGAAGACACTCAAAACAACTTTACCAAAAAACCACAAATCTAATTTCTTTAATGCAACATCTAGTGGGATACCTGATCCAAATCTGGCTATTTCATGACATGTCCAGTCAGCCACATCCTATTTTCATAATGCAACCTCTCACATAATGTCCGCTCCAACAGCAACCACTTCATGTCATCTGCAAACAGATGGATGAAAAGAGCAAAATTTCAAGCCATAAATGCTGACGTCTTGACCGAT
Source organism: Acanthosepion lycidas (assembly GCA_963932145.1). Classification (NCBI taxonomy): domain Eukaryota; kingdom Metazoa; phylum Mollusca; class Cephalopoda; order Sepiida; family Sepiidae; genus Acanthosepion; species Acanthosepion lycidas. The sequence goes on along the minus strand of OZ010609.1, from coordinate 75,309,884 downwards.
TGATCCAACTGACTAACTTTTCAGGTCATCATTCCTCCCCGCGTCTTTTAAGGTTTCATTTAATGGAGACAGTGTTTGAAATTCTCACATATAAATAACATCTGCATTCACTTTTCTTCAAAATTTAAAACCACTGCTTGTATGTCACAATATTTTTCTGTCTTAATCATTTCACCCCAAGCAAGTCAATAAAGCCACTAAGATGCAAGGGGTTGATGAATCTTAGAGAATATGAGAAAAACTACTATTAAGGAGAGATCACAATAAAAGAACAACAATTAAGAAGATAGAAGATAACGATTGATATTGCATTTAAATTTTTGAAGATCAAAGGCAATAAAGCCACTAGGATGCAAGGGGTTACTGAGTGTTAGAGAATATGAGAAAAACTACTATTAAGGAGAGAAGACAATAAAAGAACAAGAATTAAGAAGATAGAAGATAACGATTGATATTGCATTTAAATTTTTGAAATCTGAAAGTCTTTGACAAAAACAACAATGAAGATGAGGATAGTCCAAAACATTCTTTGAATATTAACAACAATTCATCTGAAAGTTTCTTGACAAAAACAACAATGAAGATGAGGATAGTCCAAAACATTCATTGAATATTAACAACAATTCATCTGAAAGTCTCTTGACAAAAACAACAATGAAGATGAGGATAGTCCAAAACATTCATTGAATATTAATAACAATTCATCTGAAAGTCTCTTGACAAAAACAACAATGAAGATGAGGATAGTCCAAAACATTCATTGAATATTAATAACAATTCATCTGAAAGTCTCTTGACAAAAACAACAATGAAGAAGTGTATCATCAAAATATAGTATATGGTTGTTTCTGATGTAGTAAATTATGTTGGTATTGAATCACTTTTAACTATTTCTAATACAAGTCCGTCATATTCCTGCATCCAATGTGATTGAACTCTCAATGCTGCAAATTGCCTGCTATAGAAGTATGCAATCCTTCATTTTCTGACAGGCATGTATTATTTCTAGAATATTCTTGACAAATGTTTGTCCTTGTAAAAAAAACTTGGCCATACAATAAATGTTCCATTGGGCAAAGAAAACTGAAAAAAAACTTGAAAATATTCCCTCATTTTCTAAGTGAAAAAGGACAACTAAATGAAAAACTGCTGCTATTTTCAAATTGTAAAGAATTTGGCTTAAATGATATTTGAGGAAGTGAATAACAACAAAAATTGATTGTTAAATTATTGCAATCTTTCTGCAAGCTTTTTCATGTGACACATGTGCATATGTGAGATCGTCTTTGTTGCACACCTTTCCACACTCTCCTCCTTCCACTTTCTCTGGGGACATTGAAGCACTCCAAAATGAGAAATTTATAGAAAGGAAGCCTTTGGATAAATTCACAACAGAAAAATAATTGATATTACTTCACCTTTTCTCTTAAAGGGATTTCTTAATTTGGCAGCCATTTCTAATGTTCATAAAAGACAAACTTTTCCGAATTTGCTTGGAAAACAAATTTTTCTCAGTTAACATTTCTGTTGGCAACATAGAATGTTATTAAATTTTTTCTTTTTTTCCTTTTTGCTAATCTGCAAATCTTTTTAAAAAGGCAATGACTTAAATATTGTGCACATTTGCCTTTCACAAAAACCTGTTGACATGGACATCAAATTCAGTTTTGTTTTTCTCTGAACACAAATGTGAAAAATTTCAATGAGAAATGTTTCTTGTATGATGAATATGAATTTAAACAGAACACTAGAAATTTTGCCAGCAAATTTATCAAATTGTTCTGCTTTTCTTGTCTACAATGTTTTGAAAAAAAATGAACTGAAGTGAAGAGCATGTACTTATCAACTCCTGCCAGAGAAGAGAGCAGGAAGGAAACTGATACCTGTGGCCTTAAGCTTTGGTTTATTCTTTTCAATTTACCAGCAATAGGACACTAAGAATTCTGACTGCTTTGACCAACCCAACCAAATATAATTCCTGGATTTCTGTCTCTTTTCCTCTTATAATTTACACTTCTTCCTCCTCCTTTCTACTATAGCCACATCATGTTTCCAATTTACCAGCAATAGGATTGTTAGATTTTCTGACTTCTTTGATGAACCCAACCAAATATAATTCCTGGATTTCTATCTCTTCTCCTCTTATAATTTCCACTGCTTCTTTCTCCTCCTTTCTCCCAGAGCAATTTGCTTCTGCTTCTGATAAAAATAAACAAAAAAAAAAAAAAAGAAAAAAAAAGATAGGCCCCTCCCACTACTTGGTGGGGATTTATATATACATTTTTGTTAACTCTGTCTTTGAACTTTTCCATAAAAAACACTCCTCATTCACTCAGTTTCTCTACAGGCACCAGGTAATTAAAACCACACCTTCAGTACAAAGAATGGAATGCTTTGAATGCCAATACCATATACTCTTGAATATAATACAAGTTTTTATGATCAGTTTTTTTTCATGCAAGATAAAAAAATTGAAGTCACACTATATCCACAGTTAATTTTTTTGAAGAAGTTAAAAATTATGCATTTTTTGTGGCTGGCAGATGAACCAGAATCAGCATCACCGCAAACAAATAACATATAAAATATCCAAAATAATGACCACTTGAAGATCATCAGTAGATACTCGAACAAAACAGTCTGTCTATAATAACTACACTGCCTGAGATATACCATTTTCCACTGACATGAAGTGAAAGATTATATTGAATCAATTGCTGTGAGGAAAAATGGTTCACTGTGCCATGATAGACAGTTATTCTCTCCAGAATCTATCTTACATATTTATAAGTCTACCATTCACCAATGCTTAGAATATTGCTGCTACATATGGTCCAGTAACAGTAATTAGGATTATTATTATTATTATTATTATTATTATTATTTGAAAGACCCCTACCTGCCTCTCATCAGCATGGGTGACACTAACCACCAGGAGAGTAACTCGTCCCTTCTTAAGCTTAGATTCTCGGCTGACATGAAGCAGAAAGATTATATTGAATCAATCAAGTCAACTGCTTGGAAACTTGGTTTACTATGTTGTGCTAGACAATTTTCTCACCAGAATCTATCTTGCATATTTATTTATCCAGGGATTGAATCTTTCTACCATCTAATGCTTCTTAAATAGAGATTATTGATAAAATAGAAAGAAGAATCTGTAATGTTACTGCTCCCCACAGATGAAAAATCGCAAGCCTCTTGCTGCTCTATTGCTATTTTCATGGCATATGTTCTGACAAGTCACCAGGCCTGATCTTTGCACCTGGGAGCCATCATGGCAAATACACATTTGTATTTCATTAGTAAGAATGAAGTTCCACTTGGACAGCTTCTTCCCAAGAACTTGTTTGTCAAACAGTCTCTTGAAAAGATGTTTTCATAATCATTTCAATCTTGACTTCTTCAAGTCTAGGGTTGACCATAATCTTTCCTGCATAAACCTATAAACTTCACTTCTTGCCTTTTCTTACATGGAAACAATACCATACAGTAACTCTCTACTTTGAGTGGCTCTTCTATTTGGTGAATATTAGTATAAAAAATAAAGATGAGAACAAGAGATCAAATCCCTCCCCCCCAAAAAAAATAAAAAAATATTAAAAATTCCTGCTCTCAGAGATAAATAACAAAATGGACTGCGGAAAATGACCAGTTGGTATTTGTCAAAAACATTGTATCTATAATAACATCAATAATAATCAACATGAGAACAATCATTAAAGCATATAAAACACGTAAAATCTGTTATGGAAATATATATTTTTTCATCATATTTATTAGGTTGGTGCAAAAATAATGACGTAATGATGTCGTTTTTTGACGTTAAAAAATACGTCAAAAAACGACATTATTACGTCATTATTTTTGCACTAACCTAATATCTTGCATGCACTTAATTTATAAGAGGAAAAATAAACAAAGAACAGAAAACATTTAAAAAAGAAAGAAGCATATTTTCATGAATCTGATGTTAAAAACATTAAGTATAAAACAACAATGAAAAATTTTCTCATGCTTCCAATATTACATACACTTAGTTTATTAGGAAAAAAATGTTATCATTCATACATTACATCTATTTTAGTTTCTAAAAGAAATATCAAACATGGTTTATCAAGAAAAGACAAACATCTTCATGACTGCAATTATTATATATTCTGAAATTATATACTACGATTTCTTTCGGCACTTTGACATAGTGTAATGGTTGGCAAGTGTGTCTTGCAAGATCAATTATAACTGTATAGTGAGATCTAACCTCACTGGATGCTCCACATTTTCTACCTTGTGCCATATCTAAGCTATGCTTAGAAAATAATTTGGGGAACTTTAATGTAATATAATGGTTAGCAAGCCTGTCTCATTAGATCAGTTACAACTGAATAGTGAGTTTGATTCTCACTTGGCGCTCCATAATTTCGGCATTGTGCCACATCTAAGCTAGCTTAATAATTCATTATATTGGATACATCAATGTATTGTAATGGTTAGCAAACTTGTCTTGCTAAATCAGTTACAACTGAGGAGAAAATTTGATGCTCACTGGGTGCTGCAGGTTATTTAAAGCCAGAAAGAATCTTCAGATTGTAAGAATTAATTTTTTTAGCTTGTAATGATTTTCTGAAACAAGTCTTACTAATTAATTCATAGCTAGGGGAGAAGAGGTGGATTCATGCCTTTCCCAATGATATTTGCATGTAAGTGAATATAACAAACCCAACTGGAATTGGAACTCAGAGAGCCAAATTTTCCAATTCAGTGCCATTAACCATTACATCATCCACACATCCAACCCTATAGCATCTGGTATTCCCAAGCAGCCACCCATCTACATACTGACAAGGGACAACATTGCTAAACTATTTAAATAACATAACTAAAAAAAACAATTTTTAATATCATACAGGTTGATTTTCACTCAGTAATCCAGTTCAATCAATAATCTGACATTAATTTCCACAAGAGCAATTTCGGATTTCCCAGGTCACTGCATGGATCTGCCGCTTGGTAGTTTGAATTGCTGCATCAGCTGTTTTTGACTACTATCAAACATTAGTAAGGCATTTTTGAGTACTATCAAACATTAGTAAGGCATCTCGACATGGTCTTTTGTGCATTTTTATTATAACTTGCCAATATTTACCCTAAACATTTCTACTTTCTATTGGGAAGTGCAAGAAGACTTCTGAAGAAACATTTTCCATTATTAACCTGTACTGAGTTATAGGGTATTATAGAATGTAGGACGAATGTTGAGATAAGTGTATCTGGCAAAATGTAAAGAAAAGTGTACGAAATTGCTATTAGGTTGGTGCAAAAATAATGACGTACTAATGTCGTTTTTGACATTAAAAATACGTCAAAAAACGACATTATTACGTCGTTATTTTTGCACCAACCTAATAAAAAAAAACAAAAAAATTATTCTTACAATCCAAAATATTTTGGTTTATGGAAGTCTCTTCTGGCTTGTTGCTTCTGAGTCAACATCACAAATTAAAATGCAATGTCAATCATTATCTTCTCTCTTCTTAATTCTTGTTCTTTTATTGTCTTCCCTCATTAATAGTAGTTTTTCTCATATTCTCTAACACTCAGTAACCCCTTGCGTCCTAGTGGCTTTATTGCCTTCGATCTTCAAAAATTTAAATGCAATGCCAATCGTTATCTTCTTAGTTTTTGTTCTTTTATTGTCTTCTCTCCTTAACAGTAGTTTTTCTCATATTCTCTAACACCCAGTAACCCCTTGCATCCTAGTGGCTTTATTGCCTTTGATCTTCAAAAATTTAAATGCAATGTCAATCATTATCTTCTCTCTTCTTAATTCTTGTTCTTTTATTGTCTTCTCTCCTTAATAGTAGTTTTTCTTATATTCTCTAACACTCAGTAACCCCTTGCGTCCTTGTGGCTTTATTGCCTTTGATCTTCAAAAATTTAAATGCAATGTTAATCGTTATCTTCTGTCTTCTTAATTCTTGTTCTTTTATTGTCTTCTCTCCTTAATAGTAGTTTTTCTCATATTCTCTAACACTCAGTAACCCCTTACGTCCTAGTGGCTTTATAGCCTTTGATCTTCAAAAATTTAAATGCAATATCATTATCATCTGTTTTCTTCATTCTTGCTCTAAGTAGTTTTTCTCATATTCTCTAACACTCAGTTGTTCATACACCATAAACAGTATAAGGGTAGTTTTGCCCAAAATCGCAAATTGCTGCAAAAGCGAATCATTAACCTGAAAACTCAAGCCATATTTTTAAAAAGCCTCTACAGATCGAGACTTTCATATGGATGTCAGGCATGGAGCCAAACCCATTCAGCAATGTCTAAACTACCAGCTGTATAAAACTAAAGTGAAATCAAGTAAAGCCTGTAAGTTTTAGTGAGGATTATCCTTCTTTAATCCTTGCAGAACGGTAACAAAATAATAGCAACAACTAAATGTTGGTTCTAATCCTGAGAGGAATGACTACAAAAACATCCCCCTCTCCAAATTTATAGGCAAAGTGTACAGATGCATGCTAGAATTTCTTCTTAGCCAATGAGATAAGTCAGTTTTCAGACTCCTCCACCATTTTTCTTGTTCTTTCTTGTCTTGAAGTCAGAAAACTGCAATCATTTGTCTGTATCCCTTTGTGAAGGTTTTTGTCTCATTATGGTTGCTTTGCCTAATTTTGTCTTGCAGATAATGTTTATTTTATATTATTTTTACCTTCTTTTCTTTCTTTTGCTATTGTTTATTGCAAACTTTGTCAATTCTGTTTGTTAGGCATTTCTGCCAATTGTACTTAAACATAACCAATTCCTAAATGCTATTGCACAACTGAAAATGGCTGTTATGAAGACATGCAGACACAGGTTAAATCCTTTTTATATCAATTCTGCTTTTTCAACAGATTTAAAAAATGCTGTTAATGTTTGGAAGAGGATTTTTTGTAAGTTTGTAATATTACAACTTTTCAAAGTTTGAAGGGCAATTTAATTCAATAAAGAATTTTCTTTAACATCTGACTCTATACTTTGCAGATGAGGTATTGTAACTATTCACATTATTTACATTGTTTGGACTGTTATCCTCATCTTTATTGCCATATTCACCTTCAACATCTGTCTCTATTACTCAGATGAGGTATTGTAACTATTTACACTATTTACATTGTTTGGACTGTTGTCCTCATCTTTATTGCCATATTCACCTTCAACATCTGTCTCTATTACTCAGATGAGGTATTGTAACTATTTACACTATTTACATTGTTTGGACTGTTGTCCTCATCTTTATTGCCATATTCACCTTCAACATCTGTCTCTATTTCTCAGATGAGGTATTGTAACTATTTACATTATTTACATTGTTTGGACTGTTATCCTCATCTTTATTGCCATATTCACCTTCAACATCTGTCTCTATTACTCAGATGAGGTATTGTAACTATTTACACTATTTACATTGTTTTGACTGTTGTCCTCATCTTTATTGCCATATTCACCTTCAACATCTGTCTATTTCCGAGATGAAGTATTTTAACTATTTATACTATTTACACTGCTCAGACTATTGTCCTCATCTTTATTGTCACATCCACAACAGTTTGGCCATTGTATGCTCTGGCCTTCTTCAGGTCATATTTGTTTGAATCTTGAACTGAATCAAAAATAGTCAATTTGCATGTTGGCATTTCTGAAGATTGGTTTGATGATATTTCTGTTCTTCCTATATTTCCTGAAATGGCCTGACATATTATCTGTCGTCTAGTAAATTCACTGATAATGTTTTACATTTCCTCCACCTACCACCTGCAAACATTGTGATTGGCAAAGGTCAAGTTCTTTTCTCGTTATTTGTTGTTGCCATTCATAGATGAGAATTGTTATTCCAAAGCAAAACCCATCACCTTTGTTTTTTTTAAGCATTCAACCCCAAGCAAGGCAGGAAGCCACTAGCATGCAAGGGGTTAAAGAGAGTTGGAGAGAGAGAGAACAAAGAGGTGTGATAGAGGAAAGGATGAAGAGACGGTTAGGGGATAGATCAGGGCACCTGGAGACGTCGATTGACATTACATCTGAATAGTTGGAGATTATAGCTATCAGGGAAACAAGAAATGGGGAGGGAGTTCCACAGGTGAGAATTGCGAGACATGAAGCTATTGGAGTAGAAGAGATGGCTACATTTAACAGTTTAGACAGTGAAAGGGTGAGAGCGAGATGCCAGCCTAGTTGAACACTTAAATTCATGAAGTCTGGGAACCAGCAAAAGCAGCTCATCGGAGCAGTTACAGTGAAAGTATTTGTAAAAAAGACAGGATAATATCATAATTTGTCTGACCAATATGGAACACATTGGATAAGTCAATATAGCTATTTGTAGCAAAGAGTAATGAAGAAGACTCCATCCTTTAATTGCATGAAGGTGCCGATTACAAGAAAGAAGGTGTCCACAGGAGACTTGCTTACAAGCACAGTGCTTTTCGATAAAAGTGACACACTTTATCCTTTGAATTTAGCTCAACATTTATTTCATCAGAGAAGAGAACATTCTTCCAGTCTTCTACGGTGAAACTTTTGTAATAGTGAGCCCATTGAAGTCTCTTGGCTTTGTTGGTTTTACTTATTAGCGGCTAGTGTACAAGATTTTTAGCTTTGTTCTGATGGACTGTTGAAGAGGCAAGACTAACACCTCTAACACTAACTCTTCGCTTAGACTGGCTGCAATTTCTTGGCTAGTTATAGTCCTATTTTTTGCAACTTCTCTCTTGATTACCCTGCCAGTTCTATCATCAATCTTTTTTCTTTCGTCTCCTTGTTTCCTTCCTTGGAGCAGGAGTGGCATCATTATGTGCCCTAAGCACTTGAGAGATGGTTGATTACGAGGTTATAGCACTTTCTGCAATTTCTCTCGTAGACTTGCCTGCTTTTGAGAGGGCAATAATAGATGCTTTAAGTGGTTCTGAGTGGCTATTTCAAGCTGTTTTATACTGTATGAGGCTTTCTAGAATGTTCTGGAATACTCTAGATTTAATTTAAGCTGTTCTAGAATTCTCTAGAATATTGTTCTGAGTGTATTGTAAAATAGTTTTCAATATTTTGTCAAAAGCTCTTTAAATTTACCAGTTTAATCATTAGAATGCGATATCTGAGTCACTTTTTTTGCACAGAGTTTATTCCTGAATCTCATTTATATCCAAATTTATAATTATCAATAGAATACCTTAGGGTGAATAAACTTTTTTCTTAGGTGATCAGAAGGGGTCTTTATGTTAGTAAGATCAAAAAATTATTTTAACCCCAAAAACAATAAACAAAAAATATTTTTAGTAAAAAAAAATAAGGTGAGTCACTTTTACTGAACAGCACTGTACATCAGGAGTCTTAGAGTATAATATGAATGCTGAGACTATACCATGGACTGAACATTTAGAGGAA
>OZ010609.1:75210460-75292960 GCA_963932145.1 Acanthosepion lycidas | reverse complement strand
TACAATACCTCATCTGAGAAATAGAGACAGATGTTGAAGGTGAATATGACAATAAAGATGAGGACATCAGTCCAAACAATGTAAATAGTGTAAATAGTTACAATACCTCATCTGAGAAATAGAGACATGTTGAAGGTGAATATGACAATAAAGATGAGGACAACAGTCCAAACAATGTAAATAGTGTAAATAGTTACAATACCTCATCTGAGAAATAGAGACAGATGTTGAAGGTGAATATGACAATAAAGATGAGGACATCAGTCCAAACAATGTAAATAGTGTAAATAGTTACAATACCTCATCTGAGAAATAGAGACAGATGTTGAAGGTGAATATGACAATAAAGATGAGGACATCAGTCCAAACAATGTAAATAGTGTAAATAGTTACAATACCTCATCTGAGAAATAGAGACAGATGTTGAAGGTGAATATGACAATAAAGATGAGGACAACAGTCCAAACAATGTAAATAGTGTAAATAGTTACAATACCTCATCTAAGAAATAGAGACATGTTGAAGGTGAATATGGCAATAAAGATGAGGACAACAGTCCAAACAATGTAAATAGTGTAAATAGTTACAATACCTCATCTGAGAAATAGAGACAGATGTTGAAGGTGAATATGGCAATAAAGATGAGGACAACAGTCCAAACAATGTAAATAGTGTAAATAGTTACAATACCTCATCTGAGAAATAGAGACAGATGTTGAAGGTGAATATGACAATAAAGATGAGGACATCAGTCCAAACAATGTAAATAGTGTAAATAGTTACAATACCTCATCTGAGAAATAGAGACAGATGTTGAAGGTGAATATGACAATAAAGATGAGGACAACAGTCCAAACAATGTAAATAGTGTAAATAGTTACAATACCTCATCTAAGAAATAGAGACATGTTGAAGGTGAATATGGCAATAAAGATGAGGACAACAGTCCAAACAATGTAAATAGTGTAAATAGTTACAATACCTCATCTAAGAAATAGAGACATGTTGAAGGTGAATATGGCAATAAAGATGAGGACAACAGTCCAAACAATGTAAATAGTGTAAATAGTTACAATACCTCATCTGAGAAATAGAGACAGATGTTGAAGGTGAATATGACAATAAAGATGAGGACATCAGTCCAAACAATGTAAATAGTGTAAATAGTTACAATACCTCATCTGAGAAATAGAGACAGATGTTGAAGGTGAATATGACAATAAAGATGAGGACATCAGTCCAAACAATGTAAATAGTGTAAATAGTTACAATACCTCATCTGAGAAATAGAGACAGATGTTGAAGGTGAATATGACAATAAAGATGAGGACAACAGTCCAAACAATGTAAATAGTGTAAATAGTTACAATACCTCATCTAAGAAATAGAGACATGTTGAAGGTGAATATGGCAATAAAGATGAGGACAACAGTCCAAACAATGTAAATAGTGTAAATAGTTACAATACCTCATCTGAGAAATAGAGACAGATGTTGAAGGTGAATATGGCAATAAAGATGAGGACAACAGTCCAAACAATGTAAATAGTGTAAATAGTTACAATACCTCATCTGAGAAATAGAGACAGATGTTGAAGGTGAATATGACAATAAAGATGAGGACAACAGTCCAAACAATGTAAATAGTGTAAATAGTTACTATACCTCATCTGAGAAATAGAGACAGATGTTGAAGGTGAATATGGCAATAAAGATGAGGACAACAGTCCAAACAATATAAATAGTGTAAATAGTTACAATACCTCATCTGAGAAATAGAGACAGATGTTGAAGGTGAATATGACAATAAAGATGAGGACAACAGTCCAAACAATGTAAATAGTGTAAATAGTTACAATACCTCATCTAAGAAATAGAGACATGTTGAAGGTGAATATGGCAATAAAGATGAGGACAACAGTCCAAACAATGTAAATAGTGTAAATAGTTACAATACCTCATCTGAGAAATAGAGACAGATGTTGAAGGTGAATATGGCAATAAAGATGAGGACAACAGTCCAAACAATGTAAATAGTGTAAATAGTTACACTACCTGATCTCAGAAATAGAGACAGATAATATTTTCTGTTTGAGTTACATATGCTATTCATTTTAGTTGTTGCCCTTGTTGAAGGTCTTTAAATGATGTGGTTTCTATTATCTAGTACATTTCTTTCTTTGTGATTCTGTGGATCCATACCATAAGGTTTGAAAGAAGTGCATCTTATGAGTATATGTATGATAGATAACAGCTGATTCTTGATTAGAAGTCTGAGGAAGAATCATTCCATATGGAACTTCCTCCTTACCAATGAAATATGAATAGATTGTAGATGACTTGACACTGTGTAAATAGCATGGTGGGTTCAAGCTGTAAATATATAAATGAGAGTATGTGCACCACTTCACAATGCATCTTTAAAGAGCATCTGTTATACCCAGTAACCTCTTGTGTCTTAGTGGCTTTACTGCCTTGCTTGTGGAACTCCCTTCCAGCTCCATGCTTTCCAACCAACTTTAATTTTCAAATATTTAAATGCAATGTCAATCGCTATCTACTGTCCTCCTGATTACTTTCCTCTTCCTGCTCATTATTAATGTTTCTGTTCCTAATTCTCCCACACCCAGTAACCCCTCGTCTCTTAGTGGCTTTACTGTCTTGCTTGTGTAACTCCCTTCCAGCTCCATGCTTTCCAACCAACTTTAATCTTCAAATATTTAAATGCAATGTCAATGGCTATCTACTGTCCTCCTGATTACTCTTTCCTGTTCCTGCTCATTATTAATGTTTCTGTTCCTAATTCTTCCACACCCAGTAACCCCTTGTGTCTTAGTGGCTTTACTGCCTTGCTTGTGGAACTCCCTTCCGGCTCCATGCTTTCCAGCCAACTTTAATTTTCAAATATTTAAATGCAATGTCAATGGCTATCTACTGTCCTCCTGATTACTCTTTCCTCTTCCTGCTCATTATTAATGTTTCTGTTCCTAATTCTCCCACACCCAGTAACCCCTCGTCTCTTAGTGGCTTTACTGCCTTGCTTGTGGAACTCCCTTCCAGCTCCATGCTTTCCAACCAACTTTAATCTTGAAATATTTAAATGCAATGTCAATGGCTATCTAATGTCCTCCTGATTACTCTTTCCTCTTCCTGCTCATTATTAATGTTTCTCTTCGTAATTCTTTCACACCCAGTAACCCCTCGTCTCTTAGTGGCTTTACTGCCTTGCTTGTGAAACTCCCTTCCAGCTCCATTCTTTCCAACCAACTTTAATCTTCAAATATTTAAATGCAATGTCAATGGCTATCTACTGTCCTCCTGATTACTCTTTCCACTGACATTAATGTGCATATGTTTTCTAAACCATCTTAAGTCTACTGGCATATTTCTGGTAGAGCTGAACACACAATAATAATATAATAATAATAATATGCAAATAAGGTGCTGCCTTCAATGAGAGAATTTGCTACAAAATGTATTATTGGCAATTTTACTATAAATGTTTTGTTGGTATTAGGTTGGTGCAAAAATAATGTCATTTTTTATGTATTATTTAACGTCAAAAAACGACATTATTTTTGCACCAACCTAATAATATTTTTATATAAAAATGTATTGCTGGTATTTTGACTATAAAAATGTATTTTTATACTTTCATAGTGTTTTGTTTTTTGGTGGGAAGTCAGGTGTCACAATTTACCCATAGCTGGAAACCTAACAGGTACTATCACCTGAGGTCGGGGTAGAACTGGAAACAGAAATTACACAGTCGTTCCAAGCTCCACAAAACTGCCAATCTTTGGATCAGAGGACTTGCTGCCAGATGTAGTTTATCATCAACCTTTTCCTATCTAGTAATATGTTGAATTAAATTTTCAAACTCTGCTCTTCCATTTTGAATAACCCTGAAGAACTAAATGATATATAATATTTTAAATAGGGTGTTTGAAAAACCCGTTGGTACTAATGCTGTGACAGTGACCCACAGTAATAACCACCCCTCTTGAGAATATCAAAATGATTGAATTGAAGGATTAGTGAGGTTGCTTGGGAGAGTTTGGCCCAACACTGCAAATTACTACAAAAACAAAACGTTAACCTAACATCTCAAGTCATGTTTTTAATTAGCCTCATCAGATCAAAGCTTTCATATAGATGTCATGCATGGTGCCAAAACCATTCAGATAGATAGACTGATAGACAGGCTGAGAGACATGTGAAAAGAGAGATAAAGAGAGATTTGAACATACAGGAAAGAGATGAAAAGAATAAAAGATTTATATACCACTAGCAGGATAGAGTGGCCTCTTTAGCCTTGGGTAGCAGCCAATCTGTGAGAAGCTAAAGGCAAGAGGAAACCTGTAGAGTAACTGGCCATGATCTAATGTAAATAAACTGCCAACTATTTACGACTGCTTTCACAGATCGATGTTCAAAAATTGCTTTGAGTGAATGAAGCCTGTAGGTCTTAGTGAGGACAATCCTTCTTTGAACCTCATGGACTGGGAATAGAGAACCGCAAACAAAGAACTGTACCAAATAACAGCAACCACATCACTTGAGGACTACCAACAGCAGTAACAACTAAAATGGATAGCATGAAGAGAATTAATTCAAGTGAGTAAAGCAGGTAGTTCTTAGTGAGGACAATCCTTCTTTGAACCTCGTGGACTGGGAATAGAGAACCGCAAACAAAGAACTGTACCAAATAACAGCAACCACATCACTTGAGGACTACCAACAGCAGTAACAACTAAAATGGATAGCATGAAGAGAATTAACTCAAGTGAGTAAAGCAGGTAGGTCTTAGTGAGGACAATCCTTCTTTGAACCTCGTGGACTGGGAATAGAGAACCGCAAACAAAGAACTGTACCAAATAACAGCAACCACATCACTTGAGGACTACCAACAGCAGTAACAACTAAAATGGATAGCACATGTAACTCAAAGAGAAAATAATGATATAATCAAGAGGTTGACATTCCACATGACTTTAAACAAAAGGTGAGGAATGAAAAAAGCTTAGAGTGAGTGTCAATGGTTAAATGTAAATAAATGGCAGAACTGTTCAAAAAAACAGAATCGACAAAGTTGGGAATAAACAATGTCAATTTCCAATCTGTAATGGGAATGACTGAAAAACTCCCCCACCTCCACAATTTATAGGCAGAAGTCTACAAAATTCATGCTGGGATGTTTTTTTTAGTCAATAAAATAGGTTCGTTTACAAATTGATTTGACTCAATCCAGATTTGCCTTCTCTATAAGACAGACCACTGCATTCACTTGTCCGACTTTGCTTTTGTATGTAGATGTTTCTAAACTATATGCTTTTGTTGTCTTTAAATTTGCATATATTGTTTGCTTGCTTGATATTTTTTCATTTTTACCCTTTTTTGCTTTTTACTTGAACTTTGTTAATTCTGTTGGACAGTTCTGTTATTTAGTTTGCATTTTCACCGTGACTGCTAACTTATCAAAATATAACAAGAGAAGAGTATTAAATAATATAAACGAAGCAAAAAATATATGCAAGGCAAATTAATACTAATAATACTAATCAAGAGTAATATAGCAAAAAATTCACAAACTAAGTATTGGCGTCGACACACAAGATTAAATTCAGATAAATGAACAGTGTTCTGAATTCAAGACAAGACAGATTGAGATTGAATCAGATGAGACCAAGAACCGGCCTATTTCATTGGCTGGGGAGGGGAAATTGTTTTGCAATCATTCATAACCAGATTCAGATCATAGCCACCAATATGAATATTTTCCTTTCCTTTCCAATGATCACGAAGTGTAAAAACACCTTACTTGAGTAGCACTGGCTACTCGGTCAATGGAAGCTGAATGTTTCCTTATAAGGAAAAGGCTAATATTATTATTATCATTAGAGATGAGGAGAACAGATATTACACTTTGATCCCAGACCAATGGTCAGGAAGTGAAGAAAAGCCTTACTTGAGTAGCACTGGCTGCTCGGTCAATGAATGCTGAATGTTTCCTTATAAGGAAATGGCCAATATTACCATTATCATTAGAGATGAGGAAAACAGATACTATACTTTGATCCCAGCCCAATGGTCAGGAAGCGAAGAAAAGCCTTACCTGAGTAGCACTTCCTGCTCGGTCAATGAATGCTGAATGTTTCCTTATAAGGAAAAGGCTAATATTACCATTATCATTAGAGATGAGGAGAACAGATACTACACTTTGATCCCAGATTAATGGTCAGGAAGCAAAGAAAAGCCTTACTTGAGTAGCACTGCCTGCTCGGTCAATGAATGTTGAATGTTTCCTTATAAGGAAAAGGCTAATATTACCATTATCATTAGAGATGAGGAGAACAGATATTACACTTTGATCCCAGACCAATGGTCAGGAAGTGAAGAAAATCCTTACTTGAGTAGCACTGGCTGCTCGGTCAATGAATGCTGAATGTTTCCTTATAAGGAAATGACTAATATTACCATTATCATTAGAGATGAGGAGAACAGATACTATACTTTGATCCCAGCCCAATGGTCAGGAAGCGAAGAAAAGCCTTACTTGAGTAGCACTGCCTGCTCGGTCAATGAATGCTGAATGTTTTCTTATAAGGAAAAGGGCTAATATTACCATTATCATTAGAGATGAGGAGAACAGATACTACACTTTGATCCCAGATTAATGGTCATGAAGTGAAGAAAAGCCTTACTTGAGTAGCACTGGCTGCTTGGTCAATGAATACTGAATGTTTCCTTATAAGGAAAAGGCTAATATTACAATTATCATTAGAGATGAGGAGAACAGATGCTAGACTTTGATCCCAGATTAATGGTCAGGAAGTGAAGAAAAGCCTTACTTGAGTTGCACTGGCTGCTTGGTCAATAAATACTGAATGTTTCCTTATAAGGAAAAGGCTAATATTACCATTATCATTAGAGATGAAGAGAACAGATACTACACTTTGATCCCAAACCAATCGCCAGGAAGTGAAGAAAAGCCTTACTTGAGTAGCACTGGCTGCTCGGTCTATGAATGCTGAAAGTTTCCTTATGAGGAAAAGGCTAATATTACCATTATCATTAGAGATAAGGAGAACAAATACTACACTTTGATCCCAGCCCAATGGTCAGGAAGTGAAGAAAAGCCTTACTTGAGTAGCAATGTCTGCTCAGTCAATTAAAGCTGAATGTTTCCTTATATAGAAAAGGCTAATTGTTATCATAAGTGTTATCATTAGAGATGAGGAGAACAGGTACTACACTTTGATCCCAGCCGAATGGTCTGGATGTGAAGAAAAGTGTGATTTGAGTAGCACTGGCTGGTTGATTAATGAATACCATATGCTTGCTTACAAGAAAAAGGCTAATATTATCATGAAAGTTGAAGAGAACAAATACTACACTTTGATCAGTACTTTAAATGAAAGGTTAGGAAGAACACCACAATTATTACTGAAAAAAAAGATAATGATTGACTTGAGAAAACTATTTTGCTGAAAAATTGTTTTAATAGAAAGATTTTATAAATTTCAACCAAAAGTAGCAATAGCTGTTTTGTCAATGAATGCTACACGTTTCCTTATAAGAAATATCTAGATGTAACCGTAAGTTCTATGCTAACAGTTTCTTTTTTCACACTTCTCACTTATGGAACTCTCTTCCGACTTCTTGCTTCCCTTGAAGTTGAAATGGCAAGATGTAACCTTAATTTCTATGCTAACAGTTTCTTCTATCACACTTCACACTTGTGGAACTCTTTTCCGACTTCTTGCTTCCCTTGAAGTTGAAATGTCTAGATGTAACCATAAGTTCTATGCTAACAGCTTCTTCTATCACACTTCTCACCTGTGGAACTCTCTTCCGACTTCTTGCTTCCCTTGAAGTTGAAATGTCTAGATGTAACCTTAATTTCTATGCTAACAGTTTCTTCTTTCACACTTTTCACTTGTGGAACTCTCTTCCGACTTCTTGCTTCCCTTGAAGTTGAAATGGCAAGATGTAACCTTAATTTCTATGCTAACAGTTTCTTCTATCATACTTCACACTTGTGGAACTCTCTTCCGACTTCTTGCTTCCCTTGAAGTTGAAATGGCAAGATGTAACCTTAATTTCTATGCTAACAGTTTCTTCTATCATACTTCACACTTGTGGAACTCTCTTCCGACTTCTTGCTTCCCTTGAAGTTGAAATGTCTAGATGTAACCTTAATTTCTATGCTAACAGTTTCTTCTATCACACTTCTCACTTGTGGAACTCTCTTCCGACTTCTTGCTTCCCTTGAAGTTGAAATGTCTAGATGTAACCATAAGTTCTATGCTAACAGTTTCTTCTATCACACTTCTCACTTGTGGAACTCTCTTCCAGTTTCTTGCTTCCCTTGAAGTTGAAATGTCTAGATGTAACCATAAGTTCTATGCTAACAGTTTATTCTCTGGCACTTCTCACTTGTGAAACTCTCTTCCAGTTTCTTGCTTCCCTTGAAGTTGAAATGTCTAGATGTAACCATAAGTTCTATGCTAACAGTTTATTCTCTGGCACTTCTCACTTGTGAAATTCTCTTCCAGTTTCTTGCTTCCCTTGAAGTTGAAATGTCTAGATGTAACCATAAGTTCTATGCTAACAGTTTATTCTCTGGCACTTCTCACTTGTGAAACTCTCTTCCAGTTTCTTGCTTCCCTTGAAGTTGAAATGTCTAGATGTAACCATAAGTTCTATGCTAACAGTTTATTCTCTGGCACTTCTCACTTGTGAAACTCTCTTCCAGTTTCTTGCTTCCCTTGAAGTTGAAATGTCTAGATGTAACCATAAGTTCTATGCTAACAGTTTATTCTCTGGCACTTCTCACTTGTGAAACTCTCTTCCAGTTTCTTGCTTCCCTTGAAGTTGAAATGTCTAGATGTAACCGTAAGTTCTATGCTAACAGTTTATTCTCTGGCACTTCTCACTTGTGAAACTCTCTTCCAGTTTCTTGCTTCCCTTGAAGTTGAAATGTCTAGATGTAACCATAAGTTCTATGCTAACAGTTTATTCTCTGGCACTTCTCACTTGTGAAACTCTCTTCCAGTTTCTTGCTTCCCTTGAAGTTGAAATGTCTAGATGTAACCGTAAGTTCTATGCTAACAGTTTATTCTCTGGCACTTCTCACTTGTTATCTTCTGTCTCCTTATTTCATGTTTTTATAATGTCAATCATTATCTTTTGTCTTCTTAATTCCTGTTCTTTTGTTATTCTTGCTTCTTAACGGTGAAATGATTAAAAAAGAATATAGCAATAGAGTTGCAATAAGCTTGTAATGTTTCGTCCATGGGAAAAGGGATTGTAGTGGAGGAGTAAATAATTTGTCAACCACAATTTTCAACACTGTCAAGACCAGAAAGTGGGGTAGCCCCAGCTAAGATATGGAAGTAATTCTCTATTTTTACTTTCCTCTATATATTGTGTCATATAATAAAAGTTGTTTATTTTTGTTTGGGGGTGAACAGAGTTAGGGGATTTGAGACATATTTTAAAAATAATGCCTCAAAACTGACAGAATTTCAATATTTGTCATTTCATTCTGCAGAAGTCTGATTGCCATCCAAGGCTATAGGATCTAGTTTGTCCTGTTATTCAACCCATAGCTGTAGGGAGAACAGTTGGCTTCATACCTATTCCAAGCGTGTTTACACATAAGGGAATATAAGGAACACAATAGAAATTATGACTCAACTCTTCAATTTCTCATTCCAAGCCAATATCCGTTACACCTCCTGGCACACGAGCATCACTATAACATCTAAAAGACTTTAAATGTGTACATATAAAGGCTATTAAAAACAAAAATGCTCTTGATAAACATTAGTATTTATAATAAGAACAATGATAATAATACAATGGACATTGAGATAGTCTTTAAATGTGTCCATGAAATAATCTTTTCATTTTTCCCAACATATAATAATAATAACATTAAGGATATGATACACTCATAGACAGTCTTTAGATGTGTCCATGAAATAAGCTTTAGAGTAAAGGGCTTTAAAAATGAAAAAAATCTTTTCATTTTTCCCAACATATAATAATAATAATATTATGGATATGATACACTCATACATAGTCTTTAGATGTGTCCATGAAATAAGCTTTAGAGTAAAGGGCTTTAAAAATGAAAAAAATCTTTTCATTTTTCCCAACATATAATAATAATAACATTAAGGATATGGTACACTCATAGATAGTCTTTAGATGTGTCCATGAAATAAGCTTTGTAGTAAAGGTCAGTAAAAGATGAAAATACATTTGACGCACTCTAATAAAATTACTCATTACTAAATCTGTATTATGTTCTGACAGGAAATCTATGACCTATTCATCTGTTCCGATTAATCAGAAAGGATAACAGGACTGCCTATCCCTGAATTGCCTGAAAGGATCAATGGATTTTGTTGATGCAGACAGCAGATTTGATCTAAAAGTGAAAATCACCCTTGTATCATGGTAAGCACAAATTTACATCTCATCAAAAGAAGGAAAGCAGCATTTCAGACAGAGACCATAATGTTTGAAAGAATCAAATTGTGTGACAGGATCAGTTGAAGTCAATGATTAAATGTTTATCAGCTCAAAAATAACTGCTCACAACATACAAGCATCTGTGTTTACACCTTCCATTACTGCAGATCATCCATTAGTGTCAGCTGTAGTCAAATCAAAAATAGGTTTCCAAAGTAAATGACAACAAATAAATGATCTTTTGACTAAATCTTGTGTTCAGATGAAATGAATTCGCTTATAAGTAAATATTGTCCTGGTTTAGAATTGCTTTATTCTCTATTTATTGAAAAATAATTGAGATGAAAGAAATAGAAGTTGAAAATGAAAAATAATTGACAAAATTTCATCTAAGAAACTTGAACATTACTACATTTCCAGAGAAATATGATGAATCAATATGAAATATCTACTCAAGGAGAGAACTCTGTTGACTGGGAAACCGAACTCTTTTTTGCATAAAATACCATTATTTTGCAATCTCTTTCAACCAAAAATAAAAGCTGTTGAACAGTTATTTAAGCCCTGGGTTTGTTCATTCCAATCTATACACTGCAGAGCAGACACACACACACACACACACACAAAACTAAGAAAAATTCCTACAATATATAGATAGAGAGATTGATGGAATAGTTCATACATACCTTTTCACCCCTCTGGAATAATACACTCGACCACAAAATTACCTATTAACCAATCAACACCTTAGTTCCAGTGAACAAGATTTTTCATTGGCTCAAACTGTAGCAAATTCCCGTGAAAATATCTTTTCGCCCTTAGCCATTTTGAGCCGATTCCTACTTCCAGAACTAAATAAAAGGAAGCGTTCAGATCGATTGAAGGCAGTCAGAATTTCATCCTGAAGAAGTGCCAAACGAATCCACGCCAGTCAAAATAATAACCAGTTACATTTTTGTGGCACAAATTTCTCTGACTCAACACACGCAGTAAATAAGATGAAAGAAATACTAGTGAAAAATGAATAATAATTGCCAAGACTTCATCTAAGAAATTCACACAACTTAAGACTATTACTACTTAGTGGAAAAGCAAGAGAAATAAAATGAAAGAAATACTAGTGAAAAATGAATAATAATTGCCAATGCTTCATCTAAGAAATTCAGACAACTTAAGACTATTACTACTTAGTGGAAAAGCAAGAGAAATAGGATGAAAGAAATACTAGGGAAAATGAATAATAATTGCCAAGGCTTCATTTAAGAAATTCAGTCAACTTCTAGGAGCTGATGATAATTCTAATTGAAACTTATAACAAGTGCTACAAGTTTACAATTTTTTTCTTTTCTTTACTACAACAGAATCCAATATCTTTGGTCCAGTGAAAGAGCTGCTGCTACAAAGTTGAATTCACCAGAAACCAGGTATTCCACATTTATTTGTTGTGTTCTGGCTGAAGACAAAAATACAATTGAGGGATAAAATATAGTTTGTATCCACAGAAGTAGATACTACAATTTTGATCCCACCCTAATAGCCAGAGAGTGAAAAAAAAAACTTGAGTATTAATGACAGGTCAATCAATGAATGTCAAAGGTTTCCTTATAAGGAAATGGATAATATTACCATTATGGATGATATCAGATACTGCACTTTGATCCCAGCCCAATGGTCAGGAAGTGAAGAAAAGCCTTACTTGAGTAGCACTGGCTGCTCGGTCAATGAATACTGAATGTTTCCTTATAAAGAAAAGGCTAATATTAACATTATCATTAGAGATGAGGAGAACAGATACTACACTTTCATCCAAGCCAAGCGGCCATGAAATGACAGCATGTTTCCTTATAAGTAAACAGCTAATATTACAAGTAGGGGTGAAGAAAACAGACACTAAACTTTGATCCAACCCTGATAACCAGGGAGTGAAGAAAAACTTAACTTGAATAGCACAATAGTTGCTTGTACTATGAATGCTAGATGTTTCCTTTATAAGGAAACAGTTAATATTACTATTACTAAAATTGATCTCTAAGACTTTTATTAGGTACAAGAATTTATGTTTTGTCTTCAAAGTCTTCACAATGTATATGCCACATTTTCGTAAATGCTTTCCTCTTGATTATATACTGTTTAATTTTCATGGTCTTTCAACAATGTTATCATCTACATAGACGATTCTTGAACATTGTTCTGTTCTTAATGTTTTATCTTTAGGTTTTTTTTTTACATTATAATTATTATACTATTGTTCACACAAAATAAGGCCTAAGAGCCACTCAATGTAGGTTATTCAATGAGGCTGTTTTAAGGGAATAAAGAGAGGAAGCAAGAATTGTATATTATTTTATCGCTGTGTCTACGGCAGGTATCCTGACAAGTTACATTCCTTAGACCCACTGCCCCTGACCTTTATAACTGGGACCCCCACCCTCCATGTAATGTACACAGAGATGAATCATTCCCATTTTCATTAATTACAAGAATTTATGCTTCACCTTCAATGTCTTTCTCCATTTTATGATGAAATCAGGTTTTTGCTTTGATGACTGCAAATACAAGCCATTGCCATTTAAACATTTATTTAGTCAAGTGATTGTCGACTGGCATGCCACAGCAGGGTTAAGGTTAGGGTGCTATGCGATCCTTTTAAGGGTGCCTTGAAAGTAAGACTGGATTCAAAATCCTTTCATAAATGTTCCTTCTTATATTGGACATCAGTGAAAAAGAAGAATTGGCTATCATTTCAAGGGATCAAAATAACACATTCAACAGTACCCATTGAAAAATTTTGGATTTCAATGGCAAAAGAAGATCCCACATTAGCTAAAAAGTCTTTATCAGTTTTATTCCAATTTCCTACTTCTTTACATTATTCGGACTATTTTCCTCATCTTTGTTGCCATGTTTCTCACAATGTTTCAGCCGTTGTACACTCCGGCCTTCTTCAGGTGGTCGGAATGTAGAACTGAAACCTTTATTTCACTCACTGGGGTAAACTGTTCTCTGGAAAGAAAAGGGAGATTACCGCCCTCTGTGGGATCAGGTTGAGATCATAGACAAAGAACATCATTGGAAAATTCTTAAACTTAATGAATCAGCACATACGCTAGGCTACAAAAATCTTCTGAGCTGACCAAGCATAGAAATGAATACAATATGGGAACCAGTAATAAGGAGTGCCAGAGAAAAGCGATAATAACAACAAAAAATTGCAATATGAGCTCTGGTAAAAACATAAATGATAACAGCAAAAATTGCAATATGAGCACTGGTAAAAAAGGTTGCTAAAGACATTTATTTATAATACCCAGAAATTCATAAACATATGTCCTCAAGGACACATGGCACAGTGGATAAAGGCGTTAGTTAGATCCAGTGACAGGATCCAAAGAGTGTGAGTTCAATACCTGGTTAAGGTGGAGGAGAATTTGGAGAGGGGAATTAACAGGAGATAACTGATATCCATTAGACATGGCATGTTGGACTAGAACAGTCTACCCCAGTGAGCGAAATAAAGGGTTCAGTTCAACATTCCAACTACCTGAAGAAGGCCGGAGCATACAACAGCCGAAACGTTGTGATAAACATAAACCGAATAATGTAAATGGTGTACATAATACCTCATCTCAGAAATATAGACAGATTCCTACTTCTTATTCATGTGAATCAGGCTTCTTAATCCTAAATAATATCAAAAGTAAGAAGCTAGAAAGACTACACTCAACTGAAGAAGAAATGAGGGTTTGCTTAACACAAATTTGACGAAACATTGAAGAAATCACCAAAAAACACCAGGTACACATTTCACACTAAATAAGCTGCCCAAATAGTTGAATAAAAACATAGAAATAAAGTAAATTCATATTTGTGTGCGTATTTTTTTAAAAAGCTATGGTTTTATTTTATAACATTTAAATGTATATCCTTTAAAAATGTTGTTAAGTGTGCTGCAATATTTTCATTTTTACCTAGGTGTGACACTGCTTAAAAAGGTTGAGAAAGAATAATATAATGCAAAATATAAAAAGGCTGAAGAATGTATCTGTTAAAACAGGGTTCCAAACAACAAAGACAATGATAAAAGTCAGAAAAATGTATGGCATATTGACTAATTTTCATGTTAAAATTCAGCCAGTTTACTGAAATTATTCTAAATAAAAATAAATTCTTTGAAACAATTTTCTGTATTGAACTGAAAACAAAAACAAGATAATCAATTACCTCAAGGTTATTTTTGATGAGAACAAAACAGACAAGCTTTTGTTTTAGTTGCTCTGAACTTGCTGCACCAGAAAATCAAGAATATATAAGGAAATAAAATTTTGGGTTTCTTATTGTTGCTAAATTGTAAAGGAATATTGCATCACATGAATAAGTGCAGGCAAAATTATCTATAATCACATGAAATCAAAATGGTTTTAAATTATAACACCTGTAATTAAGAAGCTGGTTATTAAATTGTACAACACAATGTGCCACACTGACATTTCATGAAGTGTTCCATCAAGATAAAGTGAAGCAACCTCATTTTCACCATCTGCATGTCTAACATAATACCAGGGTGCTTCAATATGAACAAATAAATCTCACTTCAAAAATTATCAGTATTGGCCTTAAAGGACTACCCATCACTGTCCCATCAATTTACATACATATGACCTTATTAAAGCAAAATTCCACAGACATGGTGGAAAACTCCAACTTCATAAAGACACTTTTGTGGATACATTAAATTCATGAGACAATTAGTCTTTTCTTTTGGAGGAGTTAAATTTGAGGCATTCAGCAAATACAGCAAGTAGGAATATTAATTTGGAATTCAATGAAATCACTGCAATCAAAATTTTTTAAAATCTGTCATTTTTATATGTAAAATCTACACATGACAAATGAAAATTGTTGTCAGGATTTTCTAAATAAGGGATAATTATATTATTATCAGTGGACAGGAATGAATGCAAGTATTACTGATAGAATAGGGCTATTATATGTATAATGGAAATGCATTGCTAATGATTTTACTATAGGAATGCATTGCAAATGAAGAAGAAAGGGATTGTCAGTGGTCAGGAATGAATGCAAGCATTACTGATAGAATAGGGCTATTATATGTATAATGGAAATGCATTGCTAATGATTTTACTATAGGAATACATTGCAAATGAGGAAGAAAGGGATTGTCAGTGGTCAGGAATGAATGTAAGCATTACTGATAGAATAGGGCTATTATATGTATAATGGAAATGCATTGCTAATTATTTTACTATAGGAATGCATTGCAAATGAGGAAGAAAGGGATTGTCAGTGGTCAGGAATGAATGCAAGCATTACTGATAGAATAGGGCTATTATATGTATAATGGAAATGCATTGCTAATGATTTTACTGTAGGAATGCATTGCAAATGAGGAAGAAAGGGATTGTCAGTGGTCAGGAATGAATGCAAGCATTACTGATAGAATACGGCTATTATATGTAAAATGGAAATGCATTTCTAATGATTTTACTATAGGAATGCATTGCAAATGAGGAAGAAAGGGATTGTCAGTGGTCAGGAATGAATGCAAGCATTACTGATAGAATAGGGCTATTATATGTATAATGGAAATGCATTGCTAAAGATTTTACTATAAGAATGCATTGCAAATGAGGAAGAAAGGGATTGTCAGTGGTCACGAATGAATGCAAGCATTACTGATAGAATAGGGCTATTATATGTATAATGAAAATGCATTTCTAATGATTTTACTATAGGAATGCATTGCAAATGAGGAAGACAGGAATTGTCAATGGTCAGGAATGAATGCAAGCATTACTGATAGAATACGGCTATTATATGTATAATGAAAATGCATTTCTAATGATTTTACTATAGGAATGCATTGCAAATGATGAAGAAAGGGATTGTCAGTGGTCAGGAATGAATGCAAGCATTACTGATAGAATAGGGCTATTATATGTATAATGGAAATGCATTGCTAATAATTTTACTATAGGAATGCATTGCAAATAAAGAAGAAAGGGATTGTCAGTGGTCAGGAATGAATGCAAGCATTACTGATAGAATACGGCTATTATATGTAAAATGGAAATGCATTTCTAATGATTTTACTATAGGAATGCATTGCAAATGAGGAAGAAAGGGATTGTCAGTGGTCAGGAATGAATGCAAGCATTACTGATAGAATAGGGCTATTATATGTATAATGGAAATGCATTGCTAATAATTTTAGTATAGGAATGCATTGCAAATGAGGAAGAAAGGGATTGTCCGTGGTCAGGAATGAATGCAAGCATTACTGATAGAATAGGGCTATTATATATATAATGGAAATGCATTTCTAATGATTGTACTATAGGAATGCATTGCAAATGAGCAAGAAAGGGATTGTCAGTGGTCAGGAATGAATGCAAGCATTACTGATAGAATAGGGCTATTATATGTATAATGGAAATGCATTGCTAATGATTTTACTATAGGAATGCATTGCAAATGAGGAAGAAAGGGATTGTCAGTGGTCACGAATGAATGCAAGCATTACTGATAGAATAGGGCTATTATATGTATAATGGAAATGCATTGCTAATGATTTTACTATAGGAATGCATTGCAAATGAGCAAGAAAGGGATTGTCAGTGGTCAGGAATGAATACAAGCATTACTGATAGGATATGTCTGTTATATATATATAATAGAAATGCATTGCTAAAGATTTTACTATAAGAATGCATTGCAAATGAGGAAGAAAGGGATTGTCAGTGGTCACGAATGAATGCAAGCATTACTGATAGATTAGGGCTATTATATGTATAATGAAAATGCATTGCTAATGATTTTACTATAGGAATGCATTGCAAATGAGGAAGACAGGAATTGTCAGTGGTCACGAATGAATGCAAGCATTACTGATAGAATAGGGCTATTATATGTATAATGGAAATGCATTGCTAATGATTTTACTATAGGAATGCATTGCAAATGAGGAAGAAAGGGATTGTCAGTGGTCACGAATGAATGCAAGCATTACTGATAGAATAGGGCTATTATATGTATAATGGAAATGCATTGCTAATGATTTTACTATAGGAATGCATTGCAAATGAGCAAGAAAGGGATTGTCAGTGGTCAGGAATGAATACAAGCATTACTGATAGGATATGTCTGTTATATATATATAATAGAAATGCATTGCTAAAGATTTTACTATAAGAATGCATTGCAAATGAGGAAGAAAGGGATTGTCAGTGGTCACGAATGAATGCAAGCATTACTGATAGATTAGGGCTATTATATGTATAATGAAAATGCATTGCTAATGATTTTACTATAGGAATGCATTGCAAATGAGGAAGACAGGAATTGTCAGTGGTCACGAATGAATGCAAGCATTACTGATAGAATAGGGCTATTATATGTATAATGGAAATGCATTGCTAATGTTTTTACTATAGGAATCCATTGCAAATGAGGAAGAAAGGGATTGTCAGTGGTCAGGAATGAATGCAAGCATTACTGATAGAATAGGGCTATTAAATGTATAACTAGCAGTAGAGCCTGGCGTTAACCGGGGATGTAACAGTAAGAGATAAATCAAGTATCGACCATCATGAAGACTGAAAAATAAAATTGACAAAGATTATTGTTCAAAGGTTGACGCATGTCTTAATTAGTTTTTTTTTTTTTTACGAATTGGTTAAACCCAAACTCAAACAAAAATATTGTTTTCAATTGTTATGAGTCTATTGATTGAATAGAATTTTATTAGAAATAATTGTCTTGTAAATGGAATTTTTAAAGCATTCTGAATGTAAAAATAAAGAAAAAAGTGTGCAAGACAATAAGAAACACTACCTGCCAAAATAAAAGTGAAGTTTTGTTGAAATCGGTTGAAAAATGTAGGAAATCCGATCCCATATATAAACGGACACACGCAAACAACCAACCTGGGTTTTATAATAAGTATAACTCGATATGAGTTGTCCCCCTTTCATTAATGCCTTTTAATCGTGTTTTCAAATTGATTTTGTGCAAAAACAATTGTGTGTTTCCAATTTTTGGTGCTGTCAGAACCACCAGAAGGTAATTTTACGTAGTCCTGTGAAGTTTTGTTGAAATCGGTTGAAAAACGTAGGAAATCCGATACAATATATAAATGAACAGACACACAGACACAAACTGGGTTTTATAATAAGTAAGATGGAAATGCATTGCTAATGATTTTACTATAGAAATGCATTGCAAATGAGGAAGAAAGGGATTGTCAGTGGTCAGGAATGAATACAAGCATTACTGATAGAATAGGGCTATTATATGTATAATGTGAATGCATTGCTAATGATTTTACTATAGGAATGCATTGCAAATGAGGAAGCAAAGGATTGTCAGTGGTCAAGAATGAAGGCAAGCATTACTGATAGAATAGGGCTATTATATGTAAAATGGAAATGCATTGCTAATGATTTTAATATAGGAATACATTGCAAATGAGAAAGAAAGGGATTGTCAGTGGTCAGGAATATGAGATATTGTATGAGCATCCCATTGTCTATATTAGATTATAATAAATATGATAGGCAGATATCAGCTGAAACTGCCACATTTTATTGATTAATTGCAATTTTAGGCATAAACATTAAATTTATATGCAAAACTGATATTGTGTACAGTGTTTACTGCTTATTAAACCTTTTGCTCCCTCTGTAAACCTCTTTTCTTGCTATATGTCTTGCGCATCTCTATTTGTTTTCTAGTTACTGGTATGAAATTATTGATCTTCTAAAATCAAAGTTATCCACTTTCTGTTAACCCTTTGCAGGCTTTTTAAAGCCAAAAAATGTTTAGATTGTGAGAATTTTATTTTTATTTTAGAGAATAATGATTTAGTGATACAAGTTAAATATATTACATATATAAGTTATATATGTTATATATAAAGGTATGAATGCACACCTTTTTTTACCCACCCAACCAACTAAGTGATGTAATTTAATGCTTAATAAATGACAGTTAAAATAAAGGGCAGCGCTATCAAGGGAAAGATAGTCAATGATGCCCCATAGAAGTGTCTATTATCTTGCAAACCAAGGCACTAAGATTGTCTTTTATGGCTTATTAACCTTTTGATGGTTATCTAAATCCAGACAATATTTATAGATTAGCGGTTTGGTTGGTTCGTTTTGTTTTATGGCATATCAACATCAATGGGTCATTTAATGCCGACAACTTTTTTTTTCTGGTAATATTTTTGTTTTATCAAAAATCTATTTCTGCTAATATTTTTTTCCTCAAAAATGCATTGCTGCTAATATTATTTTTTCAAAAATGTATAGCTGCTAATATTATTTTTTCAAAAACGTATAGCTGGTAATATTTTTTAAAAACGTATTGCTGGCAATAGTTTTTGCCTAAAAACGTATTGCTGTTTTGTTTTTTTCCTCAAAAACATATTGCTGGTAATATTTTATAATGCCTTTTACTTCAGTTTCAGGGTAAACTATTTGCCCATAGCTGGGACCCTAACAGGTGCTACCACCCCAGGTCAGGGTGGACCTGGGAACATCAGCAATTAAGAAGTGCTTCCACACTCCTCAAAACCTCCTGATCAGAGGCCTTGCTGTTGGACGTAGTTTATCGTCTTACCCAGGATATGGATGCAATTTGTCGTCATAACCAAGAGGGATTAGAGGTGGAGTCATACCTTTCCCAACGGTATTTGCACATAAGTGGATATAACAAACACAACTGGATTAACAAGTCAAAGCCATTATCCATTATCCAGCTTATAGCACCTGTTATTCCCAAACAGGAGAAATTGTGGAGTAAAGGATAGCAGCTTGGATTGAGGAATTGGAGAGCCGAGTTCAAATTCCAGTCAAATCCTTTACATTCACTTACATGCTAATACCCTTAGGAGAAGGTATGAATCATCTTCTTCTCCCCCCAGCTATGGGTAAATAGCAAGACAGGGTGGATCCTATAGCCTTGGATAGCAACTGGTCTACTGCAGAAAGAAATAGCAACCTACTGCAGGAAAAAAATCTGTCTCGTTAGTCATGTATTGAAAGATACATGATCCTCTGAGTGTGTATCACACATGATACATAAATGTTTTATCTTTAGTTTTTTTTTAGCATTATAATTATTATACTATTATTCACAAAATACAAGGCCTAAGAGCCACTCAAGGTAGGTTATTTAATGAGGCTGTTTTAAGTGAATGAAGAGAGGAAGCAAGAATTACATGTTATATCATCGCTGTGTCCACAGCAGGTATTCTGACAAGTTACATTCCTTAGACTCATCACCCCTGACCATTATAACTGGGAAATGCACTATACACAAAGGTGAGTCATTCCCATTTTCATTAAATTTCTATAGTAAGAAGTAAGTTCCATTCGAACAGTTTCTTCCCAAGAACGGCTGATTTGTGGAAGAGACTCCCAGGAGGATGTTTTCCCATTCACTACAATCTTGACCTCTTCAAGTCTAAGGTTAACCGTTATCTTTCCTGCATAGTCCCATGAACTTCACCAGCCCTGACCTTTACTACTGGGACCTGCCATGCTATGTACACAAGCACAAATTATATGATAGGTCCTAATTGTCAAGGTCTGAACTGTCTGGACAGGTTGTTTTATGCAACGTTTGTCTGGGGAAACCTTAATTGCTTTTTTAAATTTGGTGTGAAGGATTGCAAATTTGATTTTTCTTTTTTGTCAATTTTCCTTTGATCCAGTTTTGATAAAGTTGACAAAATTCCACTTGTTTTCTTGTTGAAATTGTCTTCATGCACTTCATCATGACAATAATTATATCCATCTATTGCCCAAAGCTTTAACATAGATACTAACGATGTGCCATAATGATCTTTTCCTTAAATACCATATGCAATTGGGTGTCTTACTTTTCCCCAATGGAAATAAATTTGTTTCACTCCACAGAACATCCTACATAGATTGGAGTTCAAATGTTACTAATCTTACAATGCCTTCTTTCACCATTCTCTGACTTGTGCTGGTAGTCTAACTAGATGTGCTGGAAGGGCAGGTTGATTTTTTTCACTTTCTTTAGAAAATCAAAACTGTACTCAGTACTGACACCCAAATTCAGATTCATAGCTGTTATATTCTATACTAAGAGGAATATATACTTGACAAACACAGTGGATAAAATAAGTAAAGCTTTATTGTAAAAACCAGTACAATAAGAATAAAGGTAACAGTTATGCACAAGGTCATCGCAAGTCAATCCAGTAGCGTGTACGACTATTGGAAGGTCGATAGTTCTCGCCTAAGTGAGTCGTACTCAACAGATACCAGCTAGACTCTGGAGTCCATTGACTTACAGATACTTATAGATAGTTACTACCTATAGTGTATTTACTCATGCGGTGACAGGTTATTCCATTACACCAATAGCTTTTAGCAATTTTTGAGCATTTAGTTTTAAATAATCATCTAAAAAAATGTACAAAAATACATAATTTCCACAGGTTTTTGCTTCCAAACTGACTTCAAGAATAAATCCAAATAAAGTTGACATTATTTGTATTAGATTGAATGGAAAATATATTCAAACCAGAATTCTGATTATGAATCACCACAAGCAAAATCTGATAAGTGAAAATTTTAAAAAATTATAAAAATGGCTACTCAATAAGTAGAAACATTAATATTTAATGTAAACACTGATTGCAAAATAAAATCTGACATAGTGCAATAATTCTAGGAGGGATCTACTTATTACTTGATAATGATAGAAAACAGATCCCTCACTTTATGTCCGGTAGGAACATTAATATTACTTATTTACACTATTTAACTGTTGTGCTCATCTTTATTGCCATATTCACAACATTTCAGCCATTGTACACCCCAGCCTTCTTCAGGTGATTGGAATTTCAAACTGAACCCTTTATTTATTTCATCTACTGAGATAGATTGTTCTACTTCCACATGTCATGCCTCTTCTTGATGTCTCAGTATCAATTATCTCCCTTTAACTCAACTCTCCAAGTTTTTGTTTGCCTCAGCTGCAACCAGTTATTGAACTCACAACTTGAGGACACATAGTCCAGTGGATAAAAGTGTTGTTTGAATCCAGTGACTTGAGGCAATGAGTTGTGAGTTCAATACCTGGCTACAGCTGAGATGAACAAAATCTTGGAGAGTTGTGTTAATGGGAAATAACTCATACTGAAACATACGGAAGAGGCATGACATGTGGAACTAGAACAATCTACCTAGGTGGACAAAATTCCAATCACCTGAAGAACGCTGGTGTGTACAATGGCTGAAATGTTGCAAATATGGCAATGAAAATGGGGACAACAACCTGAACAATGCAAATTATATAAATAATTACAATACCTGATCTCAGAAATATAGATAGATATTAATATTACTTAATAGATAAATGATAAAAATGAAAAGCTTCACTCTTTGACTTTTCAGCAGACATATTTGAAATTAAAGTCTATGCACAACCAATGTCAAATTATATTTGGTTATAAACCAAATAACCTGACCTAGATTAAGCGAAATTTAACCATTCAGTTCGTTTTATGCATTAAATCAATGACATGTGAAAGTTTTAATTGGAGATGGGTGGGGAATGAAGCTAAGAAGGTATTTTGTCTTAAAAATGAGATTCTTCACATCAAAGTTCAAATATTTGTTTTCATTTAGGTGTGTAATGACTGATATCTTGCAGGAATCACTTGCAGAACAGTATTTAATAAGTAGATTTCAATTTACTATGCCTGCTTTATTAGGAGTTGATAAGTACTATATTTGACAGCAGCAAAGACTGTCCATTTGCAATTCATTCTGTCAAAGAATGATGGTAATATTTCTTTTGCAGTTTCATAAATACAGTGCTGTTACAAAATTATTATCCATTTATGTGTGAGCTAAAAACAATTCAAAACAGAAGTTATGGCTGCTGCTTCCATTATTTATAGTTGGACTAATATCCTCATCTTCATTGTTATTATCATGTTTCAGCCATTGAGCCCTTTGGCCTCCTTCAGATGTCTAGCAATCTGGGCAGCCATCAAACTGAATCCTTTAGGAGTAGACTCTTCTCATTCCACTGTCTATGTCTAGTGATATCTTGTTTTGTCCCATTCTTTTTTTTAATCCTTTCACTGCAAGAAAGGCAATGAAGCCACTAAGATGCAAGAGTGTGAGAGAATATGAGAAAAAAAAAACCTTATTAAGAGAGAACAATAAAAGAACAATAAGACAGAAGATAATGATTGGCATTGCATGTAAATTTTTGAAGATCAAAGGCAATAAAGCCACTAGGATGCAAGGGGTTACTGAGTGTTAGAGAATATGAGAAAAACTACTATTAAGGAGAGAAGACAATAAAAGAATAAGAATTAAGAAAACAGAAGATAATGATTGGCATTGCATGTAAATTTTTGAAGATCAAAGGCAATAAAGCCACTAGGATGCAAGGGGTTACTGAGTGTTAGAGAATATGAGAAAAACTACTATTAAGGAGAGAGGACAATAAAAGAATAAGAATTAAGAAGACAGAAGATAATGATTGGCATTGCATGTAAATTTTTGAAGATCAAAGGCAATAAAGCCACTAGGATGCAAGGGGTTACTGAGTGTTAGAGAATATGAGAAAAACTACTATTAAGGAGAGAGGACAATAAAAGAATAAGAATTAAGAAGACAGAAGATAATGATTGGCATTGCATGTAAATTTTTGAAGATCAAAGGCAATAAAGCCACTAGGATGCAAGGGGTTACTGAGTGTTAGAGAATATGAGAAAAACTACTATTAAGGAGAGAAGACAATAAAAGAACAAGAATTAAGAAGACAGAAGATAATGATTGGCATTGCATTTAAATTTTTAAAGAGTAAAGTTGATTGGGAAGCAAGAAACTGGAAGAGAGTTTCACAAGTAAGAAGTGCGATAGAAGAAACTGTTAGCATAGAACTTACATCTAGCCATTTCAACTGTAAAATGATGAGACCTTGCCGCCAATCTAGTACTGCATTTAAATTCATAAAGTCTAGGTACCATAGAGGAAAGTAATATCTATTTTGTTGTACTACAAAAAAAATGTGGTACAAGGCCAAAAGGGGGGATAGTGGAAAGTTTGTCTTCAATCTGTCTTATCTTGAACTTGGCTAGCCAAGATTACTGACCCAAACATACGACAGTATTCCTTACACCAAAACAACACATTCTTACTTACCATTCTTAATACTGCCACCATAATACCACAGAGTCTCTATGTAGTCTAAACTAATTCCCATATGTACAATTTTCTGTTGG
The DNA here is from genome assembly GCA_963932145.1 of Acanthosepion lycidas. Classification (NCBI taxonomy): domain Eukaryota; kingdom Metazoa; phylum Mollusca; class Cephalopoda; order Sepiida; family Sepiidae; genus Acanthosepion; species Acanthosepion lycidas. Next base: position 75,268,177 of record OZ010609.1, on the reverse strand, counting down.
GAATTAAAATAACAATTTAAAATTTAACCCCAAGAGGAAAGTTCATCAAAATAATTACCATCAACCTATTCATAGAAAAGACAGAGGGAATCTACATCATGGCAGTGGGAAAGTGACTGGAGCGAAGATGCCAGGTCAGGACCAATAAAATTGCAGATTCTTTGGATTTTATCAAGAATCTCTAAATACTTCGTAGGAGCACCAGACGAGATGTGGCAGCTATTTTCTTTAATTGAATTAAATATCTTGTTTAAAGTTTTAAGTTAGGTTTTAATTGCAAGAAGACAGCAAAAATTTACTTAAAAATTAAGGGGAAATATTTCATGTACTTCAAGCATGTTTATGTCAGTTTCTTAATCATTTCACACCAAGCAAGGTAACAAAGCCACTAAGCTACAAGAGGTTACTTAGTTTGAAGAATAATAATTAAGTAGACAGAAGATAATTGATATGTAATTAAGTAGACAAAAGATAATGATTGATATGTAATTAAGTAGACAGAAGATAATTGACATGTAATTAAGTAGACAGAAGATAATGATTGATATGTAATTAAGTAGACAGAAGATAATTGACATGTAATTAAGTAGACAGAAGATAATGATTGATATGTAATTAAGTAGACAAAAGATAATTGATATGTAATTAAGTAGACAGAAGATAATTGATATGTAATTAAGTAGACAGAAGATAATGATTGACATGTAATTAAGTAGACAGAAGATAATGATTGATATGTATATATTGTATTCAAATTTTTGAAGATCAAAGCAAGAAGCCGGAAGAGAGTTTCACATGCAAAATGTGTGAAAGAAGAAACTGCCATTTCAAATGATGAGACCTAAATGCCAATACAGTACTTCACTAAAATTCATATGATTAATTAGAATTACTGCACTATGTCAGATTTTATTATGCAAGTTAATGTTTCAAAAATAAAATTGATATTAATCAATTAATTGTTGGAAAAGTTTTCAAGATATATTTACAGTAAATATTAAAATTAGTTTCTATCAGACATAAAATGAGGTATCAATTTTATATTGTTATGAAGTAATAAACGGCCCCTTCCCACTTAAAATGTCTAAACTATGTCAGATGTCTCACTATGTCCTTGTTGACTTATAGCCACATCACATTGAAACACAGATTCCTATATGATCACCAAAGTTAAGCAATGTCAAGCTTGGTTAGTACATAGTGAATATAAGGTGCTGTAAGCTTGGATAAATGAGTGGTATAATAGATATTGGCTCAGAATTGTTTAAGAAAAGCCTTACTTGAGCAGCATTGGTCAATGAATGCTGAATGTTTCTTTATAAGGAAATGGCTAATGTTACCATTATCATTAGAGATGAAGAGAACAGATACTACACTTTGATCCCAGCCCAATGGTCAGGAAGTGAAGAAAAGCCTTACTTGAGTAGCACTGGCTGCTCGGTCAATGAATGCTGAATGTTTCTTTATAAGGAAAAGGCTAATATTACCATTATCATTAGAGATGAGGAGAACAGATACTACACTTTGATCCCAGCCCAATGGTCTGGAAGTGAAGAAAAGCCTTACTTGAGTAGCACTGGCTGCTCGGTCAATGAATGCTGAATGTTTCTTTATAAGGAAAAGGCTAATATTACCATTATCATTAGAGATGAGGAGAACAGATACTACACTTTGATCCCAGCCCAATGGCCAGGGAGTGAAGGAAAGCCTTAATTGAGTAGCACTGGCTGTTCAGTCAATGAATGCTGAAAGTTTCCTTATAAGAAAAGGCCAATATTACCATTATCAATGACTTTTGTTCTTAATTTGCTTTTGTGTCAATGTTAACTGACTGGGAAATACATGTAACATATATTTTGTCAATTAAAATGATTTTTATAAGATTGTAAAATTTTTGGTTTTGTGTACAGAGATTTTTTTAAAACAAAAAGTAATCAATTTTTCTTTTCCTGGTTATTATCAAACTTAAAAATCTATTAACAGATAGAAATGCCCACAAGAATTAATCAAAATTGTTAATTGTTAAAAAGAATACCTCGTCAAATGGATGAGGATCATTAATTTGACAAACCAAATCAATAAAACACATCAGTCGACTCAACGCATTGTTTTTTTTTTACTATCATTAATTAAACTCTTAATTAATAACAATACACTATTAACCCATTGAAACACTGAACTACATCATCCCAGAACAACACACTGGCATCTCATCAGCAAAAAAAAACTATTTCTATCTATTGATTTTGTGTTGATGTGATTCTGCACATCACTGCACAAGCTGTGATGGCATCCAACATTGGCTTCATGCATATACACCAGCACTTGCTATGTTTCATAGATTCATTTCGATTATGGCTATAATCAACATCAACAAAGAAATAATAACAAATGCTTTCCAAGACAATTGTTGGGTTGGAAATTAGAAAAAAATATATGATTTTTCTCTTAATTGGCAATGTCTTCCTTCTGCTATGAGAAAGTAAACTTCTCTTAGGATTATCTGACTTCTTACTAAGTCCCATCGATGGAAAACAGACGCCTACACACTCACTACCTGACTGTTTCAATCACTACTCATGCAAATACTGGCTGATGAATGCACCACCACTTCCCATCCACTCGTGTTTCACCAACCAGAAAGAGGGACCACCCAGACAGGTTTTGGGTGGTCAGTCTTTCAAAGGACCTTACTTTTATGACCATCAATTCAAAGGTGGGCTGCAGACAGGATTCCTGAGGAACCCTGGTCATTAAATTGACTTGAAAGGAAAAAGAATCTATCTTTTCATCTTCTAATGATGTGTGAGAAATCATATTGCTATAATTCTGACAGAATTCATAAGAAAATTAATAACATTTTGAGCATATTCTGAGTTTTTTATTCTAAAAAGAAAATGAAAAGGTAAATGAAGAGGTAAAAATGCAATTCATATTAAAAAAAGGATTTATTGAATTTATATAGAAAGTACTATGAATGATCGAATACATCAAAAAGACTTCTTGACCAATGATATTCAAGATGACTAAGTCAACCAGTTCAAATCATCTGCTGGATTCAACAGATATTCGGATTCTTATTTGTCACAATATTTCCATGAAGAAAATCCAATTCCTTGGAAGATAGCAGAAGGCAACTACAGCTTTTTTGTCTGAATTTCTGAGATAAGGAATTACCATTATTTACACTATTTACATTCAGACTATTGTCTTCATCTTTGTTGTTGTGATCACAATGTTTCAGCCAGTGTGCCCTCCTACAGGACAATAGCCTAATGGATTGCAGTGGTTTGTGAATTTGATGACGTAGTGATTGTGAGTTCAATCCCTGGATCAGGCAGTGTGTACTTTTACTCAGTGGAAATAGTTAAGCAATAACTGAACAGTACTAAATAAAAACAAGAACTAGATGAGATATCCCGAGACATGAGCAGTGGAAAGAGAACAGTCTACTGCCGTAGATTAAATAAAGGGCTCAGTTCAGAATTACCCAGATCAATATACACCTGAGTAAGGACAAAACAGTGAAAATGTTGTGATGACAACAACAACAAAAAGATCAGTAGTCTGAATATAAATTATGTAAATTAAGAGGCACTCGGACATTTGGCCGAAAATGTAGTGGCGTATTTACATGTATGTCACACTCTTTACCGTAATGTACTACATATATTTATATTTATTTACTCTATTAATTTATAATCTTTCATTTTTGCTGACAGACTTTTTAAAAAAATCTATTCTGTATATATCATATTTTACTTCAAAAATTACTGTAGGATGATAAGTATTTTAAGAAAAAGTACATTTTATTACAAGAAAGATTTTAAACTTTTACAATATGAAAGATCTTTCAATTTTGCTTTTAATGATCAATATCTTCAAGGGATGAATAATTTTTTTATCTTACTGTTAAATATGAATTTAAATAATTAGGTGCCACTTTTTGCCCAAATATGCTCAAATATTTTTAAAAATACCAATTTCAATAAACAAATATTGAACCAAGAAAACTTAACTTTAGATTTCGTAATTTAATCACTTGAAATTCAGTGGTAATTATTAGTCATGTTCTACCTTATAATACTGATAATTAAAATACTTAAAGTATTGCTTGTTACTATTTTTACTGGTATTTTTTTGGTGAAATGTCCATTGGCCAAACAGCTGTTCAGTCAAATGTCCGTCGGCCAAATGTCTGTCACCCAAATGTTTGTCCACGGAATTTGGAACCAATCAAAATACAAGTTTTCATGAACCAAAATTCTCTGAGACAATAACCAGAGGCTACAAAAGAATTTTCTTCAGTCGTTCCATGTCATATACAAAATGAGCTTCATACACAAAATTTTTCACTTCAAGATGTTGAGTCCAGTCATAAAGATGACTCATTTCAATACGGATGCAGGGTGGAGCCATGGATAGTGGCTTAGATTGAGGAGTCTGGATTCAAATTTTAATCAAGCTTGTTAAATTCTCTTACATTCCTTTGGGAAAGGTATGTATCCATCTCTTCTCCTGCCAGCTATGGGTAACTAGCAGGACAGATTAGGTCCTACAACCTTGCTCAAATTCAAAATCTAAGTGGTCTGTGACTAAACCAGCTAACACTGGTCTGGGGAGGAGGACCCCAGCAGCACAAAAAGCAAGAGCTGTTAAAAGGCAGATAAACTCCACATCAACCTGCAATTCGTTGTGCATGGGGAGCACAGCTGAACCCCTGAAGTTAATGGCAATATGGGAGGGGATTTTCACAGTTTCATTCATTTAAAGAACTTTTCTCCTGTAATGGACTATCATCTACAAAAGGGGCATTTTATATATATATATATATATATATATATATATATATATATATATATATATATATATATATGTGTGTAATATTTAAAAGAAAAACAGACCACTTTAAGGTACCATTATAATAATTTATATCACCAGAGTCCTTTTTACATTGAGCTCTCAGGATTTCATCCTCCTTGGGATTACCCATACGGATTACCAAGTTCTTCATAACTTAAATAAATATATATATATATATATATGTGTGTGTGTGTGTGTGTGTGTGTTTCTTTTGCTGTATCAAAGCTCATCAGTGTGGCTAGACATCTGATTACCTCAAGCCAGGATCAAAACCCAACTGATTTGGCATCAGTCAGAGATTTTTCCCCTGAGCTATCAGGTCCCAGCCAAGAGGAAGGTGAATTTTTATGTATTTATTTTAGAATAAACACGCCAGTGACACAGAGTGCTCAATTCATAAGAGAGCTATTGCATCAGCAGTAGCAGTAACCATTTGCAAATTTGCACTTTTCCCTCTAAAATGCTTGACTGAATTTTATTTTTTTTTGTGGGGGTGTATATATGCGTCATATATTGATACACACATTATATATATATATATATGTGTGTGTGTGTGTGTGTGTGTGTGTGTGTGCGTGTGTGTGTGTACATGTGAGAATAACGACAAAAGGAAATCTTATCTTAGCCGACGTATTTCATCCTCCGAAAAACTTGCAAGAATTTAAAAAACATATCTATGAACACAAAAGGGATCTTACACATAACAATTTATCAAATAGATTAGTTATACATAAATAAATTCAACCACAACTTTGATCGAAACATGCCAGACTTATTAAAAGAGAAAGTGACTGAGAAGGAAAATTCTCAAGAGTGCCCCAGATTTCTTCAAATATTTCCATTCCTGAAAGAATTACTTCCTTCCCAAGTCAATATATATGACTATAAAAATGTTAAAAAAATTAAAAGAAAACAATTAAAAATTCATAATTCCTTGTTATTTAAGATATATAACAAATCAATCTCAAACTAAAGTAATTTAACTGTTAACTTGTATTAAAAAAAATGCATGAACTTCATTTACTAGACATTGAAGTACGTCACTTGCATCCTCCATAGATTACCTAGACTTTTCGGCTAGCCTGATGAATATTTATGAATATTTTTTAATTTAAAAATTTTGGAAAACCAATAAAGTAAAATCCTCACATTTGCCTTGATAAAGTCCTTCAAAGGACTAAACACAGCAGCTAAGATAAGTATTCCCTTAGTCTTTATATATATATATTTTAAAAAGAGGATAAACTGCAAATGCGTTTGTTTGAATTGTGGATTTTTCATTTTAAAATATATATTATACTCTATTTGCCATAATTCTGCTACACAAGTTTCTGGTTTTGTGACCTTCTTCAAGCAAAGATTAGATATTTCCATATATTATAAAAATGAATTTTTGCATGGTAGTGATTCAAATGTCTTTCTTGGACTGGTGATAAGAGTATATATATATATATATATATATATATTGCATATAGTCCTCTTGGTTATTATTATTAACAATTATTATCATATTAACAAGAGAAATATAAACTCTTATCACCAGTCCAAGAAAAAAAAGAGAAAAAAAAAAAGTAGTACTCACCTTTGGTAAATCCGATGACTTTTCACACTGTAAATTGACCTGAAAGAGAATAAAAGTTTAGTTTCCAAAGAATTACAGAAAATTTGCTAAAATGCAGGAAGCGATGAAAGGTAATGGTGAATAAAATAAATAAAAACAAGAATTATTTTTGCAGGTCTCTGAATTAATCTTCAAGGTGAAAATATATATATATATATATATATATATATATATATATATATATAGGTTGTGAGACAAAAGGGGAATAAAGCTTTGCAGTAAAATCCAAATGTACAGAGCTGTCATTTTGTCAACTCATTTGTATGGCACTGAAACTTGGACACCTTATAGATGGCATATTAAATGATTAGATGTCTGCTATAAAGGTTGTTTCTGTACAATCTGTGGTCTAATGTTTGATGATCGAGTATCAAATGCCTACCTTTTTGAGAAATGCAAGATTGGTACCATCGAGACCTTCATAATGCAATCACAACTATTTTGGACTGGACATGTGGCAAGGATGAGTGATGATTGTATGCCAAATGTTCTTTTTTACAGTGAACTCCATAGTAGTCATAGTAATGTTAGTAGACCTCGGCTCACGTATAAAGATAAACTGAAAAGCAACCTTTCTTGTGTCAACATTCCATTCAAGAACTTTGAAGAGGTAGCCATGAAGAGATCAGAGTATCGTTCTAGCTTCCATGCAGGAATAATACACCATCAAGAAGTAAGCATCAGTCAACTGCATGAAACATGAAAGCAAAATAAGACAGCTAACAGTGTTCCTGCTGCAATGCTTTCTCCTGTACTGTTTGTGGACTTTTGTGCAATTCTTGAGCTGGCTTCAAAAGTCATGTCAGTCATAGGCATGCAGATAATTAGTTTGTGGTCATTGGAACCTCATACACTGAACTTGATTGGAGAGTTCATCATATATATATATATATATATATATATATATATATATATATATATATATAACTAGCAGAAAAGCTGCTTTTTCAGGTGGCATTTAAACTAGCTTCCATGGAAGGCTCTCAATTGGGTCTTCATCACAATTGGTAGGGAGGAGTAGATGTGATAGGCAACAATAAACTACAAAAGAACTCAAAAACTTATAATCAATCACTGCATTTAAGTATTGCAATAAGATTTAAGCTTACCTTTAAAAAGTGTGACAATAATTCTTCTGCCACCACTTAATTGAAAGACAATTTGATGTATGTAGGTCCTTACTTTCCATGCAAAAAAATTATTTTTATTTCATGGCTGACTTTTGTTGGATTTTGCAATTAATTTTGATTATTCCTAAATTTATTTCCAACTTATAAAAATTGTTATTGTACAAAATATTGTTGCCAAAAATCACATACAAACATTCAATGAAAACAATTGCAGTAATGAAAATTTAAGAATCTAAAATTTCAAGATTGCAGGTGTCAATCTGCAATGTTTTTAATTTGCTCAGGAAGTCAGCCTGATTCCAAAATGGCATGTTGAGTTACAGCCTCTGGGATTAAAACTGAAATAATGTGACACAGTGACACATTGAAATTGGGATTTATTATATAGATGATTGGTTACTTGATTCCAAGGACTCACATCTGCTAGGATGGCTAGGCAATCTCTGTTGCAGACACCCACTCAGGCACATTTGTGTCAGAACCCTCCTGTGGTTTATATAGAAACTATGCTTAGTTACAGTTTCTCGGGGAGAGAGCATAATCTGTCAGTTTGAACAATGCCGATACGTGCAAACCCTCGTTCACGATGAATAGTAACTTTGTGCTAACACAACCACCGATGGATTCTAAATAGTTTGATCTACCAAATTTCACTTACAATGCTTGAGTCAACTCATGTTATGGATTTTAGGCCCTTTTCACAAATTAACCATGGTGAGATTCAAACCCTGGGGTGGGGGACATAGTTGGAAAATGAATATTCTAACTATTAGGCCATGCATCCATACTATCTAATCCCTAGTTTAGATTGTTTTTTTTTTATGGCTTATCAACTTTTTGATGGTTATTTAAAGCCAGACATTATTTTTAGATTGTAAAAAATCTTTTAGGGATAATAATGATTTATTGATACGTTCTACTAATTAACCCATAACTGGGGGGAGAAGAGGTTGATTCATATATTTTCTGAGGGTATTTGAACATAAGTGCATATAACGAGTTCATATGGAATTGGAACTTGTCTCTCTGATTTCCAATTCCGAGCCATTATCCATTACATTACCTACACATCCAAGCTTACAGCCCATGGTATTCCTAAGTGGTCACCCATCCAAGTACTAACCAAGCTTGATGTTGCTTAACTTCAGTTATCGTATGAGAACCATAGTTTGGAGGAAAGAAGATAGAATCATATCTTTCCCGTGGGCATTAGTGTAAAGTGATTGAAACAACCAATGCTGGAATTTGAACTCTTCCTCCAGATTCCATTTTCTCCACAGATAAACATTATGCCATTTCCACATCCTCCAATAGGTATTAAAAATACCGAAACAGTTTTAATACACGGTCTTTGATCCCGCATCAAATGTTTTCGCAATCCAAGATTGATAAATTTATCCTTTGAGGTGACAGCATTGTTTACAATTGCAAAAGCTACTTATGTTGTAATAAATGTAGAAAGATTGAGAATTATTACTTTAATGTCAGAACAAAATCAATTCCCACGTATATTCCATAAATAACCTCATACATTTACGAACATGCAATGAACTTTCAGGATAATCTTTAATAGTAAAACATCTCTTGTGTAAAGATAGGCTTGTCAAAATATAGATTAATAAGAGGAATAATAATAATAATAATAACGGCTTAGATGCTTTTCGGTCAGAGATGAGAGAGAGAGAGAGAGAGTCAGCAAGAAAGACTCAGTCAGTCGAATTTGTACTGACAATATTGTTATCTTGCAAAAGTGAAACATCTCATAAATGCAAACAGGATATCCATTTGTTTGTTATATATATATGTGTGTGTGTGTGTGTGTGTTTATGTGCATATATGTGTGTGTGTATGCATATATATATATATATATATATATATATAATTATTTATTTAAAAATATGATTCCAACACGCTACATAAGAGTTCTCATGTTTCAAAACAAGAGCCGAATTTTGAAACATGAGAACTCTTATGTAGCATGTTGGAATCATATTTTTAAATAAATAATTATATTTATGCTCTACTTTTATATCGAGAACTATTTTTTAAAAATAACAACAAAAATACTAAAGAACTTTGGATTATTTACCTAACCAGTTCTTTACTATTTTCTATATATTTTCACATATATATATATATATATATATATATATATATATATGAAAATACACATGTATATATATATATATATATATATATATATATATACACACACACACACAAAGACACCAACACACATATACATACAAAGACATATATATATATATATTATGAAATGGACAAAGTCCGACAATTATTTTAAGACATTTTCATGTTTTATATTTTTATAGATACAAATATTTAAGTAAATGCTCTGTTTATAATAAACAGTTTTAAACAACATTTACCGGCATGAATGTCCGAGAAATTTTCACAGAAAATATTCGTCCTCCGATTTGGCCACAGAGGAGCGTTCAGTTAGCAAGGTCACTCCTCTGTGGCCAAATCGGTTAAAGGCACATCAAGCTAAATAACGATTCCGTATTGGATACAGGTTCGAATCTTATCAGAGGACGAATATTTTCTGTGAAAATTTCTCGGACCCGAGTGCACTCATCATCTAGAAGGGTACCAGTAGATGAGGAGGGCACTGTGTTGAGATAGGTGCCACAACTCAGTTGTGAAGCAGATAGTAGACAGGCAAGGTGGTGCTGATAGATAGATATGTGTATATATTTAAAATAAAACTCAGACCATTGAAAATTAAAAAGATATCAAATTATGTAATATTTTCCACTAGTGGAAGTTACCTCCACTAATAAAAATAAATAAGAATCTAACTATTTTACTGATTAGAGAGAATTTTTATTTTTCCAAAAAAGCTTTACATTACAATCATGTAAGAAAATGAAAAAATGAAATAAAAACAAAATACACAGGACAACAGATAATACTGGGTAAAAAAAAAAAACACCAACAAACAATTTTTCATAAACTCTCCAGAAAAAAATCCAAAGAGGAGATGCTGAAAAACTAAGTTAAAACTACTTTGGAAAAAAAATCAATATTTTTGGCAACTGATTTTGAAACTCGGGCTGAAATCTTTTTAGTGTGTCCTTTCAAGAGATATTCACAAAGTTGAAAACCTGACCTATTCACTCAATTCTGGAATCAACAAACTTAATTTAGAATTGTTTGTCTTGGTAGCAGATCAGAATTTTTTCAGCCTAGTGTTTGAATAAAAGAAAATAAAAAGGTCTTCGAAATCAGATAAAAACAAAACTTACAGATTCAGAATCAGACAAGAAAATCCAATAGTTCCCAGTGTCATTCATTTTAGACTAGTATTTCTTTCATCTTATTTCAATTGGTTTTCCACCAAGTCATGATAATCTTAAGTTGTCTGAATTTCTTAGATGAGGCATTGTCTTCCTTGGAAAGTCAGTAGTTAGAAAGAAACAAATGACATTAATCCATCATTCATCTATATGACCTCAAAATAAACTGGGAAAAATTTTAGAATAAAATTCTTCTTTATTTTAACCTGTGAGAAAGAAAATTATATATAGAATGAAAATAAACTCATCCAGGGAGAATTCTCTTTCTTCATCTGTGATTCACTCTCATAGAAGAGATTAGAGCTGAGTAAGCAAGGAGGACCTTTAGAATTCACGTGATTTTGGTTGAAACAGCCAAAACCCTGTGATAATCATGTGCGAAGTAGTAGGGCCAAGGTTCAGTTGTAACCAGCTGAATTTTTCTATATAAATGCGTAGTTATGCTGAAAAAGAGGCAGACAGAAGAGAATTAGCCCAGGCAAGAGTTGGGTTAGAGACAGTGGAGAGTCGAGTTGGGGACTCAAGAAGGAGAGAATGTGACATCAGAGATTGAAACGAAGTGTCCGCTAACAATATACTGTTGTACCGCTGCTTCTGCTACCATGAATATTACTACTACTGTTACTACAGCTAAGGAGGAATTCCACTATAAACTTTAAGCCACGCACAGAAATCTTATTACCCCCCATCACAAGAGTCATATATCGTCCTGAGTTCATCATAACACCTTCTCTCTCTGTCCTGAATCCAGTGTATGCGTTTTTACGTCAATTACTTTTCTTTTTTGTAATCCGTCTCTCTTCTTTACTATTCTTTTCTGCTAATAAAAGACATTAACAATTCAATCATTTAATAGTTGTTTGTCCAGCTTTCTGCAGATATCAATATTTCTTTTTTTTTTTTTTTGCTGAATTCTAAATTTCTTATTGCAGACTCTCCAGCCGTGTCTACATATTCAGTCGACTGTGAATGGATGAACATCACTTCTGCTTTCTGGATCAAACCAAACACAATGTGGACAGGAAGCAGGATTAAACCAGCGGGCCGGTCGAATAATCTACGGATGCTCAGGGGATCTATGGCCACTCCCTTAAGTTCGGTTAGGACCGAGCAGACGCCTCAACCCAGAGAGTAAGACGTCGGAGGTTGAGGGGCTGGGGTGAAAGTGTTAAACAGGGAGAATTCTCTTTCTTCATCTGTGATTCAAAAACGGAACAACAATAATGAAACATCGTCACAGTTGTGTGTCAATTTTAGTCAAGATTACGAAATCATTATGAACTCCATTATCTTGTCGATATCTGTATAGTATGTGCTACACCAGGGCTATATGCCATTTTTTATTATTTAGTGTTGGTCTTCTAATAGACTGGTTGTATTCCATTGCTAGAGAACTCAGTTCAACTTGCTATTTAATCCATAGCTGAGAGGAGACGAGATGGATATGCACAAAAGGGAATGCAACAAATTTGGCTGAAATTCGAACTCATATCACTGGTTACTCATTTAGTGCCGCTACCACTACACACACCTGTGTTTGGTTGGGCAGGTGGTATATTCATCAAGCGTAATTCCATGGATACATTTTCCATTTCTTTTAGTTCTATGTTTTCATGATCTGTTCTCTCAATGTGAACAAGACATCACTTACTTCCTCTGAATATATCTCCATCCAATTTATACTCTAATTAGAAATTTCTGTCACTCACAGCATCTTGAACTTTACAAATCTGACTACCCAATTATATACTCTGGCCTTCAGCCAAACAGAAGTGGCAGGAGGTGGTCCAATAAGAATATATTTTCTATAAATATTTTCATGGTAAGTGTTCTAATGATACCTTGACTTCACAGCTGCTAGGAAAGTTAGTTCACTGTGTCATGCCAGGAAGTATTTTTTTCTTTTCACATTTATTAATGATTCAAGATTATACAGTGTGTCCCTGTCATTTGAACACATAGGCAATCTCGTTAACTGTATCATTTTTACCTCCACAGATTAAACATGGTTTTATCGAAAGAACAAAGAATTGAGTGCTTTTTCTGGGGTCTGCTAAAGGAAAAGGTGCACTCAATGAAAATCACAGCAAAACATACTTGATTGAACACAAAGAGTTAATGTGCTAAAATTGACTGCAATGTGAAATTATTGCATCAAGTTCACATGAATCTTGCAAAGCGCATCAACCTTTACATCGCAAACGATGGAAATCATATTAAAAATGTTTGTTTGTTAATATTCCAATTCAATAAAATGTTGTTGAAAATTTCATTTCTTGAAAAGATGCATTTTTGCCTATGTGTGCAGACTTTAGGGACATTCTGTAGATGACTTTCACGATATTATTTCTCCAAGTACTTTCAGCCATTTTTAGCTGTCTTTAAGTTGTGTAGTTACTAGGTGAGTTGAGCAAAAACTAAAATTATTGAATTGGTTGTGAAAATAGACAGACAAAAGAGTGAAACAAAATGACATAAAAAACATTTATTCTATTGGGAACATTTTTCATATAAAGAAAATTTCAAGGAATGTTCTTGAAAGAAAATGTGAATTCCAGGAATCTCCTTAAAAGAGTTTCTGTAAAAAGGACAAAAAAGAATTACTTCTGCTATGCAAGTTTCTTCTTGCATGCATCTCATTTGTGGAACTCTCGTCCGGTTTTCTACTTTCTTGTCAACTATGATATTCAAAAATTTAGATACAATGTCAATTGTCATCTTTTGTCACTTTAATTTCTGTTCTTTTATTGTCCTATCCCCTTAATAATGATTTTTTTCAGATTCTTTCAATCTCAGTAATGCCTTATGTCTTAGTGGCTTTATCACCTTACTTGGGGAAAAATGATAAATAAAAAAGAAAAAAAATTATTTTGAAAGTATTGAAAACCTGCATTTAAAAATCAATGTGTTTTTTTTAATTTTAATCTGGTTGAATACAGAAACTGTCAATAGTAGAAAATGCACAACTACTTTAATCACCAAACAAATAATTTGGTGTTCTAACATTGCAAAAAGAATCATTGAGATCTTGTCAAAAAAGAGCAGCAGTTATTTTTGTTTTTTTAGGGAACAAAACAGTTTGTTCCCCATTCCTTTTCTACATGCTTCTCGCTTTCCTTCGTCCTTCTTCATTCGCCACGCTTCTCGCTTTCCTTCGTCGTTCTTCATTCGCCACGCTTCTCGCTTTCCTTCGTCCTTCTTCATTCGCCACGCTTCTCGCTTTCCTTCGTCCTTCTTCATTCGCCACGCTTCTCGCTTTCCTTCGTCCTTCTTCATTCGCCACGCTTCTCGCTTTCCTTCGTCGTTCTTCATTCGCCACGCTTCTCGCTTTCCTTCGTCCTTCTTCATTCGCCACGCTTCTCGCTTTCCTTCGTCCTTCTTCATTCGCCACGCTTCTCGCTTTCCTTCGTCCTTCTTCATTTGCCACGCTTCTCGCTTTCCTTCGTCCTTCTTCATTCGCCACGCTTCATTCATTTGTTCATATGTCCATGAAGTTGCTTGATACTTGATCAAGCCTCTCACCAGCTAATTTCTCATTGACTCATACAGCCACTTTTCTACCCACAATTCCCTGCTCCCCGCCTCATCCATTATCATTAGGGGTAAGGCAGATGGCATCGATTATGATACAATTCTTTTAGAATTTTCCCCTTATTAAATTTCAGCATGTGTCAGGCAATATTTTTTGGTCACACCAACCCTGACCTTTGCAACTGGGACCCACTATGCCATGTACATGCAGATCAATCATCCTCATTCCCTTCATCTTCCATCAGTAACAATTAATTTTGACTCACAGTTTCTTCCCAAGAACAGTTTTGTGGAACAAACTATCTGGCAGGATGTTTTCCTAATCAATACAATGTATGACCTCTTCAAGTCTAGGGTTAACAATTATCTAACCTACATAATCTGATTAACTTTACTTCTTACCTTTTCTTACAACACCAACACCACTAACACCAACAACACCACTAACACAATCAACAACACAACAACAACACAAAACAACACACAACAACAAAACAAAACAACACACAGACAACAACACACAACACCAACAACATACAACACCAACAACATACAACACCAAACAGTAGCACTCTACCTTGAATAGTTCTTAGGCTTTGTATTATGCAAAAATTAGTGTATATATTAAAAAAATATCTTAACTTTGAACAACTTCAGTTCTTTTTTTACAGAGATAGAAATCTTTTAAAGAACATTTTCAAAGTATAAATGTACAACTGACTGGACATATAACCACATGTATCATCTATTCCCATCTGCATTGATGCACACAAAAACAAAGAAAGGTCTAGTGCAGGTTCACAAAGGAAGGAAAAGTGGAATTAAATGCTGCTGGTGAGAAATAAAAAGCACAACTTCTGTTTCTCCTATATTCAGTTTTTGATTTCAAGGATTTACTTTTGGATAGATGACACTTGGGACAACTTTTTTCCTGTCAGTCTAACAAATCAGCTTTTCCCTTTGACCAGCAAGAACTCAAACTCTCTCCTACTATCCTTCTATCATGATGCGCAGCTAGAAACTCTAATGGGTGCTATCAGAATTACCCTGAGACACACACTGTGTTTTACCAAACATCAGACCATAATTACTTACAATGCTAACTGTGGCTATACAATCCTATAAATGGAAATCCTAAATGTCCAGTTTGTTATCACTTGTTTGCAAAATTTTCATTTTTTATTATTTTATTCTCTCTGGGTAAAGTGGGTGGCTGCTTTTGAAGTTCCTATTTCACAAACTTCACAACAGCTCATAAAATGGTAAGTCATTAGTGGCAATGGTGTTTTCAACTAGCTAATGTCTGACCATTATATGGGAGGTATTTCTGCTGTTAACAGTCTAAGAGAAGGACAACTCTGAATTCAAAACAAGTTGGTGAGTTTATGGGTAGAGAGATTGACAATCAAGGCTGAAGAGCTTCTGTCTATAGATGGTAACTTGATAAAAACACCCATTCATCCCACCAAATAGCCTGGGTGACTCATGGGGTTGGGTCAACACAAAAAGATGCACAATCACTGAAATTCTAAATTCATGCAAAATGCACAATCTACCACAGGTAAAGATAACACATTTGATTTACAAAGAAACTTTGAATGGGTTTTACCGTTTTTTTAACATCTAACAGATGGATAACCCAGCCCAGGGGACACAGACACGCGTCAACGCAGGCCGGGGGAGGCAGACACGTGTCAACGCAGGCCAGGGGAGGAAGACATGTGTCAACACAAGCCAGGGGAAGCAGACACGTGTCAATGCAGCAGGCCGGGGGAGGGGCAGACACGTGTCAACACAGGCCAGGGGAGGCAGACACATGTCAACGCAGGCCGGGAAAGGCTGACACACTTCAACACAGGCCAGAGGAGGTAGACACACGTCAACACAGGCCAGGAGAGACAGACATATGCCAACAGGCTATAAGAAAACAGATTCATGATTCATTTTACCAGTTTCCATGTTTTCACTCTGCAGACCAAATTTAATGATCCCTAATTGGTTCGTTCTATTGAGTATTTAAACTGCAGTCAATTTAGCAGGAGATCCTCATTAAAATGCAACAAGAAATCCACAGGACTTGATCCATTTAGTTTCTAATTACTTCTTGAAGAATGGATTGAGCAAGAAAAAGAGAAAAAAAACAGATTCACTTGATCTAAATCTGTCTGCTCTTCATTTTGTTTGCATTTGATTAGAATTAATATTTTAATTTCTCATGAAACAGGAATAAATTTTAAATTCTCACTTTGTTGTAAAATGAAGAAAATATGACAGGAAGAAATAATAGACATTTCTACGACATATGAGGAAAGAGGGCTTACAAAATTTGATACTCACAGGATGGATTGAAGGTAAGGTGTTATGGTCCGGTTCCTTGTACCACGGTGATAGTCCAAGGTAGAACCAATAAAGAAGAGCTCGAACACAGGTATGGAATAACACAGATATATTACAAACAGGAAGATATACAGAGAAGTAGAAGTGTTAGTACGAACAATCAGGTTTAGTAGAGAGAACAATATAGTCTCGACCAGTATCACTATTCCAATGTCTTGCGACTCTGTTTCAGACTGCCTCTGACTCGACTTGAACTACTGACTATATTTAGTCACCCCTCCTCCCCACACACGTGGGCATCATGTGGCACAAAGCCAGTTTAACATGGGCTCTCTGAGCCCGTGGGCTCGGCCAAAAATATGCCCATTGAACCCATATAAACGGGTTCAGGGTCGGTTTACCTCCCCGAAAGAGAATCCGCCCTTCGGCGTAGCCTCTTTCGGGTTCCTCCCTGCCTGAAGGCAGAGAGTTCAACAGTCGGTCAGGACTTGAGCGACTGACAATATTCAGTCACACCCCCCCAACAAGGGTGTCATGTGGCACAAGGCCTTTTTAATGTGGGCACTTCAAGCCCATGGGCTCGGCCAAAAATATGCCCATTGAACCCATATAGACGGGTTCAGGGCCGGTCTACCTCCCCAAAGGAGACTCCGCCCTTTGGCATAGCCTCCTTTGGGTTCCTCCCGTCCATAGGAAGAGAGTATAACCGAACAAGTCGCTCAGAAAGTGAGCGACTGATGATATTCAGTCACCCCACCACGAGGGTGTCATGTGGCACAAGGCCTTTTTAACGTGGGTATTCCGAGCCCGTGTGCTCGGCCAAATAATAGCCCATTGAACCCGCATAAACTGGTTCAGGGCCGGTCTACCTCCCCGAAGGAGACTCCACCCTTTGGCGTAGCCTACTTCGGGTTCCTCCTGTCCGTAGGAAGAGAGTATAACCGAACAGTCGGTCAAAAGTTGAGCGACTGACTCCTTGCCTACTCCTGAGGCACAGTATTTATTAAGTATGGAATAGTCCATTATTATTATGGGTAAGATCCCATAACAGAAGGAAACAATGCATAACCTTCCTAATGACAGAGGAAAGCAGCACATAACAGGGGATACTGAGAGAATTACAAGTCCTATCAGGATTCATTATTGGCAGTCAGAATTCAGATGATAGTGTTCACAGGAAACTACAGGAACTCCTACAAAATACCATGAAGGAGAGCAAGAAGAAAGGACCAAACATCAATTGCCAGAAGACAAAATGTATAGTTGTAAGAAAAATGACAGCCCAACATTAGTGATACCAACCACTATTTACATTACTTGGACTATTGTCCTTATCTTTGTTGCCATGTTTATCACAATGTTTTGGCCATTGCATACTCCGGCCTTCTTCAGGTGGTTGGAATGTCAAACTGAACCCTTTATTTTGTCTATTCGGTGTTCAGTTCCCTGGACTAAATTTACAATAACTAATCCACAGACTGAGAACCACTCAAGGTAGAGGGTAACTGAGTTAGGTTGTATGGATAAAAGAGGAATTATGCGGATATGAAGGATAGATAATTATTGAACCCATAATTGAAAATGTTAGAATTGTAGTGCTATAGATTACAAACTTTGTTGCCACAGGTTCAGAGTTTTTAAAAAATCTACATGAAAAACCATGAACTTTTGGCTGATGGAAAATCTTAGAAATCATTTACAACAGTGTTTAGCAAATAGAAGCCACAATTTGTAAGATGTTCTTTTTAAAACCAAATGCTAAAAATTATAGCTCTTTGTTTAAACAGTGAAATAATATTTTTTAATACTTTCGTCTTTTTCTCGACCTTTCAAATATATGAGGTATATCTATTGTATATGTGTTTGTATGCTTTGTAGAAAACCATAGAAGCTGTTTTACACAATTTTGAGCATCATGTATAAAAGAGAAATTCAAGATCCAATCACATTAGTTGGTTCGGGGCTTATAAAACAAACCCCTACATCAATTTGGTTACAGTCAATGTCTTCAAAATATTATAAGAAATTTGGCATCCTACTCTCAGACACTGTTATTTAAATCTCATTAACTCACCTAACACCAAGTGTCAGCTTTGATGAAAGTCTCTTCAAGAGTAATAATCTCTTTTAGGGAAGCCATATTCCAAAGCAGAATTGTGAAGAAGACAAAAACTAATTTCAAACCTTCTGATTTGATTAAATTTTGTGCTATTAGTTTGTAATTTGATATCCGCTTTCACAGAAACATCAACTTCAAATGAAATTTATTTCATGGTATCAGTTATATTGATAATCAAAGACATTTCCATCAAAAAGAGATTCTGAACTATTGATACTTATTTGTTACAATTCTACAGTGTTTCTTTCCGACAACTTTCCACAACTTCACTCCAAGCAAGTCAATAAAACCACCAAGATACAAGGGGTTATGAAGTGTTAAAATATATGTGAAAAAGAAAAACTACTATTAAGGAGAGAAGACAATAAAAGAACAAGAATTAAGAAGACAGAAGATAATGATTGACATTACATTTCAATTTTTGAAAATCAAAGGCAATAAAACCATGAGGACGGAAGGGGTTACTGAGTGTTAGAGAATATGAGAAAAACTACTATTAAGGAGAGAAGACAATAAAAGAACAAGAATTAAGAAGACAGAAGATAATGATTTACATTGCATTTACATTTTTGAAGATCAAAGGCAATAAAGCCACTAGGACGCAAGGGGTTACTTAGTGTTAGAGAATATGAGAAAAACTGCTATTAAGGAGAGAAGACAAAAGAACAGGATTTAAGGCAGAAGATAACAATTGACATTGCATTTAAATTTTTGAAGATCAAAGTCAACTGGAAAGCAAGAAGCTGGAAAAGAGTTCCATAGGTGAGAAGTGCAAGTGAAGTAACTGTTAGCATAGAACGGTTACATCTGGTCATATCAACTGGAAAAGGATGATATGTAAGGACTAATAATACATAGTACACTTTTCATTGTTTCTAATAAAATTTTCCTGTTTCTTAATACTTTGCTTAACTTTTGGAAGGCACTTTCAATATTTTTCTAGCTTCTGTTAAAACACTTCATAGATATTTAAATTTTTGTACATGTTTTTTTTTTCTCCAATTTGTCGTTCAAATCATGGGCCGTTTCTTTTGCTGGCAACCATACATTCTGTCTTCTTACAATTGATGTTTAGTCCTTTCTTCTTCTTTTCCTTTATGGCCTTCAGTAGGAGTTGTTGTAGTTTCATTTCTGTGTCTGCTATTAATACTTAGCATGTCTTATGCAGTAAAGATTATGACCCCCAATATTGAATCCTTGTAGGACTTCTAATTCTCTCAGGATCACATCATTGTAAAGGTTGAATAAGTCTGGTGAGAAGACCCATCTTTGTCTTACTCCTTATTCTATTTTTATTTATTTACTAAATTATTTCTCTCTTTCAAGTATTTCTGATTCTTAACTGAGTCTCCTTTTTGTTTCTATTTCCTTAAAACTTCCTTGTTGCTCACATGTTCAGCCCATGTTATTCTCAGCATCCTTTCTTCTCACTTTCCTTTACTCCATTCTCTAGGAATGCCTATACTTTTGACGAAAAGTAATATATATATATATATATATATATATATATATATATATATATCACTCAACTCTCCCGTTGAATTTGACATATGAGGGTCAACAGCTCAGTTCTTAGGAACTGAAAGCCCTACACCAGCAAATGAGATTTGATTATAGTGGTGAAGGTTTTGTGCAGAACCATCCACATTTTTTCAAGGGTCAGATACAGAGACCTGGTGCACTACATGCTATAAAGTCCCCAAAGCACTTAGTTTTTTTTCCATTAACAATTAGGTGTGTTGCAGTAGGGTAGTTCCAGCATTGTGTCAGTAAGCATGGTCAGTATATGAAGGTACTGTCTGTAGAAGCAAATCTCTGTTGCCTCAAGTCTCTTCATCTGTGATGAGGTTGTCCTGCATTCACGACCATATAGGAAAACTGATATTATATAGCAGTTCAGTACTATTTTCTTTGTTTCAAGTGAAAATTTCCTGTTTCTTGATATTTTGCTTAAATTTTGGAAGGTATCTTTTGCTATTCCAATACACCTTCAGATTTTGGTGTTACATGTTCCATCCTCTGTTTTCTCAGATAGTTGAATTTCTATACTTGCTTGATTCTCCAAATTGTACCTCACATCTTGGTCTGTCTCTTTTGCTGACAACCATTCATTCTGTCATCTTACAATTGATTGTTAATCCTTTCTTCTCACTTTCCTTTACTCTATTCTCTAGGACTTTTGTCTAAAAGCTATATATATATATATATATATATATATATATATATATATATATATATATATATAATATATATATATATATATATCTTTAAAAGTTAAATCAATTGATTTCACAACCTTAGTTTGTCCATTGTCCTGATTCTGTCTTCTTATAATTGATTGTTATTAGTCAAAAACTTTAGCTTTAGGAAGACATATTTTGTTATTCTAATGCATCTAATTTTTGTGTCATATTCTCCCAGATATTTAAACTTATGTACTTGCTTCATTCTGACATCTCCAATTTGTACTTTACATATTGGTCTGTCCATTGGGCTGACAACCACCAATGCTGTCTTCTTACAATTGATTCTTATAAGTCTAAATAATTGGCTTTAAGAAGACATATTTTGCCTTCAGATTTTGGTGTTACATTTTCCATCATCTATTAAAGCAATTCTCACATAGTTGAATTACTGTACTTGCTTCATTCTGACATCTCCAATTTGTACCTCACAGCTTGGTATGTCCTTTTTGGTGAGTCATTCATTCAGAAATAATCTGTCTATATTTCTGAGATGAGGTATGTACACTATTTACATTATTCGGACTATTATCCTCATCGTTGTCACCATATTTATTACAACATTCCGGCCCTTCAGTATCTGTCTATATTTCTCAGATAAGGTATTATGTACACTATTTACATCATTCGGACTATTGTCCTCATATTTGTCGCCATATTTATTACAACATTTCGGCTGTTTTATGCTCCGGCCTTCTTCAGGTGGTTGGAATGTCGAACTGAACCCTTTATTTCGCTTACTGGGGTAGACTGTTCTAGTTCTATGTGCCATGTCTAATGGATGTCAGTTATCAGTTATCTCCTGTTAATTCCCCTCTCCAAGTTCTCCACTGCCTTAACTGGGTATTGAACTCACACTCTGTGGGTCTTGTCACTGGATCTAACCAACACCTTTATCCACTGTGCCATGTGTCCTTGAGGTTAAGGCATTAATCTGATACACCCCCCACCACCAAATCTATCATACAACCCCCATTAAATCTATAGTAGAGATCCTCCCCCAACCTAAATCTATGATATGGGGCCCTCCCACTCTACTGCATATTCATAACAGTGATGAATAAGTTCCACTCAAGCAGCTGCCCTGTGGAACCGACTCCCAACAGGATGTTTCCCCAATCACTATAATCTTAACCTGTTCACGGCTAGGGTTAACCGTTATGTTCCACCCTATACACACAAATAACCTTCAGATGTTACCCTCTACCTCGTGGCCTCTGGACATTGCAAAGGGTGAATCTCACTTTAAAAAAAAAAAAAAAAAAAAAATACATCACATATACATACACATATATAAGGACACATGATCCAGTGGATAATCGTGTTGGCTGAATCCAATGACTTGACCCAAAGAGCAGTGAGTTCAATACCTGTCTACAGCAGAGGTGAACAAAAAAAAAATTTAGAGAGTTGTGTTAAAAGGGAGGTAACTGATACCGAGATATCCAGAAGAGGCATGGCATGTGGAACTAGAACAATCTACTCTGGTGGATAAATTAAAGGGTTCAGTTTGAAATTCCAATCACCTGAAGAAGGCCAGAATGTACAATGGCTGAAACGTTGTGAATATGGCAACAAAAATGAGGACAACAGTTCAAACAATATAGTGTAAATATACATATCTATGCATAGACATACGGGCGCACACACACACACACACACACTTGCATTTAACAAGCTCATTTAAAATTCTTGAATAAACAATTTAGGTATTGACCATTGGTTTTTAAATCAACCAACTGCAAGTAGGTCTTTGTTTTTTGTTCTTTACTAGCTTGTATTCCATTTTGTACTACTATTGTCTTTGTGATGATTGGTGTCAGGCTGGTGCAAGGGTTTCCTGCCCCTCACCCAACTGAATCTATGATAAAGGATCATCTCCACTCTGCTACGTCTCAATCTTCATAAAGTATTATTCACATAAATACAAATTTTATTGTAACCTAATTATATCCAATATAGGTGAACAATTCATCTAGAAAAATTGAAAATAAATGCAATGTATCTAAATACAAATTAGAGACATGTCATAATGGATCATTCTGTCTTGAATAAATCAACAATATTTTGCAGCAATTTTTAACATCAACTTGAGATTTTTCTTGTTGCAATATGTTCTAATTTTATTGCCATATATATATATATATATATATATATATATATATATGTATGTATGTGTGTGTGCATATATATTGATGTAATAGGAACGAACTGTTAAGTTGATGATCCAATTCCATCAAAGCAATGACCCCTTGATAAAGAAAAAAAATAAAAACCAAGACTGCACCTCCATTCAAAACTGTAAATGAGTAAAACATTCCATACCATAATTATTCCAAAACAATGCTTGAGGATGAAACTGCCTCCCAGTGGTTAAGGTTTAATATTGTAATTAAACTTAAATACTGATGACCAGTTTTGAACAGTAATTTCTGTGTCGTAGTGGAATCATATTTAAAAAAAAAATAATTATAATATATATATATATATATATATATATATATATATATATATATATATATATATAGGGCCAGTATGCCCAACCCTGAATTTATGATATAGGACCCCCAATCTGCTATATCATAAGGTTGTATTCATATAAAATACAAATTTTATAAAGTTGTATTCATGTAATTATACCCAATAATGGATCATATGCAATATAGGTGAACAATTTAACTAGAAAAATTGAAAATAAATACAATGTATAATATCTAAATACAAATTAGAGACCTGTCATAATAGACAATTCCATCTTAAATAATTAGAGACATGTCATAATAGATCATTCCATCTTAAATAATTAGAGACATGTCATAATAGATCATTCCATCTTAAATAATTAGAGACATGTCATAATAGATCATTCCATCTTAAATAATTAGAGACATGTCATAATAGATCATTCCATCTTAAATAATTAGAGACCTGTCATAATAGATCATTCCATCTTAAATAATTAGAGACATGTCATAATAGATCATTCCATCTTAAATAATTAGAGACCTGTCATAATAGATCATTCCATCTTAAATAATTAGAGACATGTCATAATAGATCATTCCATCTTAAATAATTAGAGACACGTCATAATAGATCATTCCATCTTAAATAATTAGAGACACGTCATAATAGATCATTTCATTTTTAAATAAATCAACAATGTTTTGTGACAATTTTTAACATCAATTTTAGATTTTTGTTAATAAAAAGTTGAATAATTTTTAACACATTCAACATTATGGATAAAAAAATAGTGAATTCCATAAAGTGTTTTTTTTTTTCAAGACTTACCATGAGTAAAACAAATTCATGGATTGTGAAAAAAAAACGTATAAACAGAAAATATATTAAAACAATAGTCAGACTTAGTTCATTTTATTTTAAATTTTTATTGATAAAAAGTTGAATTTACCCCAGGATGATATCAAAATCTGCAAAGATTTTTCATTTTTAATAGTCAGTTGTGTTTTGTTTAACTTGTAACATATATTAATGTAGATAAAAAAAATGCAAATTCCTGGGGCCGCTAATCAGGATGGGAGTAGGGGATAGTGTGCACTGGCCTTACATATTTTGGATTATAGGGGGATATTTAGAGTACCTGGGTTTTATTGCTGATGACAAATTCAGAAAGATAACTTAGAAAAAGAGAGAATGCCTGGTTGTCAGAAAAAAAAAAAGGGACAATCTTATGTGTTATTTACATGTTGGGGGTACAAAATTAAAGGAGGTAAAAAAAATTAGCTATCTCATAACAAATGGGAGAAAATATGACAGAAATCCTAAAGGGACATCGGTATAGTAAAAGGCGCTTCTTAGAAATCGAGCAGGGTGTCAAGGTTTCATAAAACATCCATAGAAAAAGAAAAGAAAAAGAGAAAAAAGAAGATTGCTGAACAAATATGTAATATATAGTCCAGCATTAAGGAACAAAGATAAGACAATTTAACATTTTGGCCTTTCTCCTATTCATGTAGCTATATCTTCTAACATTTAATGAGGATCATATGTAGTAATAAATGCTGTCTATATTTTGGCCTTTCTCCTATTCATGTAGCTATATCTTCTAACATTTAATGAGGATCATATGTAGTAATAAATGCTGTCTATATTTTGGCCTTTCTCCTATTCATGTAGCTATATCTTCTAACATTTAATGAGGATCATATGTAGTAATAAATGCTGTCTACATTTTGCCATTTCTCCTATTCATGTAGCTATATCTTCCAACATTTAATGAGGATCATATGCAGTAATAAATGCTGTCTACATTTTGGCATTTCTCCTATTCATGTAGCTATATCTTCTAACATTTAATGAGGATCATATGTAGTAATAAATGCTGTCTATATTTTGGCCTTTCTCCTATTCATGTAGCTATATCTTCTAACATTTAATGAGGATCATATGTAGTAATAAATGCTGTCTATATTTTGGCATTTCTCCTATTCATGTAGCTATATCTTCTAACATTTAATGAGGATCATATGTAGTAATAAATGCTGTCTATATTTTGGCCTTTCTCCTATTCATGTAGCTATATCTTCCAACATTTAATGAGGATCATATGTAGTAATAAATGCTGTCTACATTTTGCCATTTCTCCTATTCATGTAGCTATATCTTCCAACATTTAATGAGGATCATATGTAGTAATAAATGCTGTCTACATTTTGCCATTTCTCCTATTCATGTAGCTATATCTTCCAACATTTAATGAGGATCATATGTAGTAATAAATGCTGTCTACATTTTGCCATTTCTCCTATTCATGTAGCTATATCTTCCAACATTTAATGAGGATCATATGTAGTAATAAATGCTGTCTATATTTTGCCATTTCTCCTATTCATGTAGCTATATCTTCCAACATTTAATGAGGATCATATGTAGTAATAAATGCTGTCTACATTTTGCCATTTCTCCTATTCATGTAGCTATATCTTCCAACATTTAATGAGGATCATATGCAGTAATAAATGCTGTCTACATTTTGGCATTTCTCCTATTCATGTAGCTATATCTTCTAACATTTAATGAGGATCATATGTAGTAATAAATGCTGTCTATATTTTGGCCTTTCTCCTATTCATGTAGCTATATCTTCTAACATTTAATGAGGATCATATGTAGTAATAAATGCTGTCTATATTTTGGCCTTTCTCCTATTCATGTAGCTATATCTTCCAACATTTAATGAGGATCATATGCAGTAATAAATGCTGTCTACATTTTGGCATTTCTCCTATTCATGTAGCTATATCTTCTAACATTTAATGAGGATCATATGTAGTAATAAATGCTGTCTATATTTTGGCCTTTCTCCTATTCATGTAGCTATATCTTCTAACATTTAATGAGGATCATATGTAGTAATAAATGCTGTCTATATTTTGGCCTTTCTCCTATTCATGTAGCTATATCTTCTAACATTTAATGAGGATCATATGTAGTAATAAATGCTGTCTATATTTTGGCATTTCTCCTATTCATGTAGCTATATCTTCTAACATTTAATGAGGATCATATGTAGTAATAAATGCTGTCTATATTTTGGCCTTTCTCCTATTCATGTAGCTATATCTTCCAACATTTAATGAGGATCATATGTAGTAATAAATGCTGTCTATATTTTGGCCTTTCTCCTATTCATGTAGCTATATCTTCTAACATTTAATGAGGATCATATGTAGTAATAAATGCTGTCTATATTTTGCCATTTCTCCTATTCATGTAGCTATATCTTCTAACATTTAATGAGGATCATATGTAGTAATAAATGCTATCTACATTTTGGCCTTTCTCCTATTCATGTAGCTATATCTTCTAACATTTAATGAGGATCATATGTAGTAATAAATGCTGTCTATATTTTGGCATTTCTCCTATTCATGTAGCTATATCTTCTAACATTTAATGAGGATCATATGTAGTAATAAATGCTGTCTATATTTTGGCCTTTCTCCTATTCATGTAGCTATATCTTCCAACATTTAATGAGGATCATATGTAGTAATAAATGCTGTCTATATTTTGGCCTTTCTCCTATTCATGTAGCTATATCTTCTAACATTTAATGAGGATCATATGTAGTAATAAATGCTGTCTATATTTTGGCATTTCTCCTATTCATGTAGCTATATCTTCTAACATTTAATGAGGATCATATGTAGTAATAAATGCTGTCTATATTTTGGCCTTTCTCCTATTCATGTAGCTATATCTTCTAACATTTAATGAGGATCATATGTAGTAATAAATGCTGTCTATATTTTGGCATTTCTCCTATTCATGTAGCTATATCTTCTAACATTTAATGAGGATCATATGTAGTAATAAATGCTGTCTATATTTTGGCCTTTCTCCTATTCATGTAGCTATATCTTCCAACATTTAATGAGGATCATATGTAGTAATAAATGCTGTCTATATTTTGGCATTTCTCCTATTCATGTAGCTATATCTTCTAACATTTAATGAGTATCATATGTAGTAATAAATGCTGTCTATATTTTGGCATTACTCCTATTCATGTAGCTATATCTTCTAACATTTAATGAGGATCATATGTAGTAATAAATGCTGTCTATATTTTGGCCTTTCTCCTATTCATGTAGCTATATCTTCTAACATTTAATGAGGATCATATGTAGTAATAAATGCTGTCTATATTTTGGCATTTCTCCTATTCATGTAGCTATATCTTCTAACATTTAATGAGGATCATATGTAGTAATAAATGCTGTCTATATTTTGGCCTTTCTCCTATTCATGTAGCTATATCTTCTAACATTTAATGAGGATCATATGTAGTAATAAATGCTGTCTATATTTTGGCCTTTCTCCTATTCATGTAGCTATATCTTCCAACATTTAATGAGGATCATATGTAGTAATAAATGCTGTCTATATTTTGGCCTTTCTCCTATTCATGTAGCTATATCTTCTAACATTTAATGAGAATCATATGTAGTAATAAATGCTGTCTATATTTTGGCCTTTCTCCTATTCATGTAGCTATATCTTCTAACATTTAATGAGGATCATATGCAGTAATAAATGCTGTCTACATTTTGGCCTTTCTCCTATTCATGTAGCTATATCTTCTAACATTTAATGAGGATCATATGCAGTAATAAATGCTGTCTACATTTTGGCATTTCTCCTATTCATGTAGCTATATCTTCTAACATTTAATGAGGATCATATGTAGTAATAAATGCTGTCTATATTTTGGCCTTTCTCCTATTCATGTAGCTATATCTTCTAACATTTAATGAGGATCATATGTAGTAATAAATGCTGTCTATATTTTGGCCTTTCTCCTATTCATGTAGCTATATCTTCTAACATTTAATGAGGATCATATGTAGTAATAAATGCTGTCTATATTTTGGCATTTCTCCTATTCATGTAGCTATATCTTCTAACATTTAATGAGGATCATATGTAGTAATAAATGCTGTCTATATTTTGGCATTTCTCCTATTCATGTAGCTATATCTTCTAACATTTAATGAGGATCATATGTAGTAATAAATGCTGTCTATATTTTGGCATTTCTCCTATTCATGTAGCTATATCTTCTAACATTTAATGAGGATCATATGTAGTAATAAATGCTGTCTATATTTTGGCCTTTCTCCTATTCATGTAGCTATATCTTCTAACATTTAATGAGGATCATATGTAGTAATAAATGCTGTCTATATTTTGGCCTTTCTCCTATTCATGTAGCTATATCTTCTAACATTTAATGAGAATCATATGTAGTAATAAATGCTGTCTATATTTTGGCCTTTCTCCTATTCATGTAGCTATATCTTCTAACATTTAATGAGGATCATATGCAGTAATAAATGCTGTCTACATTTTGGCATTTCTCCTATTCATGTAGCTATATCTTCTAACATTTAATGAGGATCATATGCAGTAATAAATGCTGTCTACATTTTGGCATTTCTCCTATTCATGTAGCTATATCTTCTAACATTTAATGAGGATCATATGCAGTAATAAATGCTGTCTATATTTTGGCCTTTCTCCTATTCATGTAGCTATATCTTCCAACATTTAATGAGGATCATATGTAGTAATAAATGCTGTCTACATTTTGCCATTTCTCCTATTCATGTAGCTATATCTTCTAACATTTAATGAGGATCATATGTAATAATAAATGCTGTCTATATTTTGGCATTTCTCCTATTCATGTAGCTATATCTTCTAACATTTAATGAGGATCATATGTAGTAATAAATGCTGTCTATATTTTGGCATTTCTCCTATTCATGTAGCTATATCTTCTAACATTTAATGAGGATCATATGTAGTAATAAATGCTGTCTATATTTTGGCCTTTCTCCTATTCATGTAGCTATATCTTCCAACATTTAATGAGGATCATATGTAGTAATAAATGCTGTCTATATTTTGGCCTTTCTCCTATTCATGTAGCTATATCTTCCAACATTTAATGAGGATCATATGTAGTAAAAATGCTGTCTATATTTTGGCCTTTCTCCTATTCATGTAGCTATATCTTCTAACATTTAATGAGGATCATATGTAGTAATAAATGCTGTCTATATTTTGGCATTTCTCCTATTCATGTAGCTATATCTTCTAACATTTAATGAGGATCATATGTAGTAATAAATGCTGTCTATATTTTGGCCTTTCTCCTATTCATGTAGCTATATCTTCTAACATTTAATGAGGATCATATGTAGTAATAAATGCTGTCTATATTTTGGCATTTCTCCTATTCATGTAGCTATATCTTCTAACATTTAATGAGGATCATATGTAGTAATAAATGCTGTCTATATTTTGGCCTTTCTCCTATTCATGTAGCTATATCTTCTAACATTTAATGAGGATCATATGTAGTAATAAATGCTGTCTATATTTTGGCCTTTCTCCTATTCATGTAGCTATATCTTCTAACATTTAATGAGAATCATATGTAGTAATAAATGCTGTCTATATTTTGGCCTTTCTCCTATTCATGTAGCTATATCTTCTAACATTTAATGAGGATCATATGCAGTAATAAATGCTGTCTACATTTTTGCCTTTCTCCTATTCATGTAGCTATATCTTCTAACATTTAATGAGGATCATATGTAGTAATAAATGCTGTCTATATTTTGGCCTTTCTCCTATTCATGTAGCTATATCTTCTAACATTTAATGAGGATCATATGTAGTAATAAATGCTGTCTATATTTTGGCCTTTCTCCTATTCATGTAGCTATATCTTCTAACATTTAATGAGAATCATATGTAGTAATAAATGCTGTCTATATTTTGGCCTTTCTCCTATTCTTGTAGCTATATCTTCTAACATTTAATGAGGATCATATGTAGTAATAAATGCTGTCTATATTTTGGCCTTTCTCCTATTCATGTAGCTATATCTTCTAACATTTAATGAGAATCATATGTAGTAATAAATGCTGTCTATATTTTGGCCTTTCTCCTATTCATGTAGCTATATCTTCTAACATTTAATGAGGATCATATGCAGTAATAAATGCTGTCTACATTTTGGCATTTCTCCTATTCATGTAGCTATATCTTCTAACATTTAATGAGGATCATATGTAGTAATAAATGCTGTCTATATTTTGGCCTTTCTCCTATTCATGTAGCTATATCTTCCAACATTTAATGAGGATCATATGTAGTAATAAATGCTGTCTATATTTTGCCATTTCTCCTATTCATGTAGCTATATCTTCTAACATTTAATGAGGATCATATGTAGTAATAAATGCTGTCTATATTTTGGCATTTCTTCTATTCATGTAGCTATATCTTCTAACATTTAATGAGGATCATATGTAGTAATAAATGCTGTCTATATTTTGGTATTTCTCCTATTCATGTAGCTATATCTTCTAACATTTAATGAGGATCATATGTAGTAATAAATGCTGTCTATATTTTGCCATTTCTCCTATTCATGTAGCTATATCTTCTAACATTTAATGAGGATCATATGTAGTAATAAATGCTGTCTATATTTTGGCCTTTCTCCTATTCATGTAGCTATATCTTCCAACATTTAATGAGGATCATATGTAGTAATAAATGCTGTCTACATTTTGCCATTTCTCCTATTCATGTAGCTATATCTTCTAACATTTAATGAGGATCATATGTAGTAATAAATGCTGTCTATATTTTGGCCTTTCTCCTATTCATGTAGCTATATCTTCTAACATTTAATGAGGATCATATGTAGTAATAAATGCTGTCTATATTTTGGCATTTCTCCTATTCATGTAGCTATATCTTCTAACATTTAATGAGGATCATATGTAGTAATAAATGCTGTCTATATTTTGCCATTTCTCCTATTCATGTAGCTATATCTTCCAACATTTAATGAACATCATATGTAGTAATAAATGCTGTCTACATTTATTTATTCAATTTCTAATGAAGATTAGCATTGGTTATAAGGAAGACAAAAAGAAACCAGACACTGGAAAGTTCTTGAGCGATGAGAATGTTAAATTGGAAAAAAAAAAAAACTTTCATGGAACAATGAAACGAATGAAAAAAATTGGCAAAATGATAACAAGGAAGAAAAAAAAAATGACTGGTTTTGAGAATGTCACAATGTTAGATTTAAAGAAAAAAAGAAAACTGAATGACCCTGTCCCCATCTACCAGTAGAAACTCTTCCATTATTAAAAGAGATGTATATGAAAGGAGAAAAAAAAAACATTCAAATAAAAATTTCTGGGATGCAAAAAAAAAAAAAAAAAAACTACTGCCAAAAATGTTAAAGTCAAAACATTAGAAAAGTTAACAAAATCTATAGTTAAAAAACTGACTAATTTTTTTTAATCAATTCCCTGCAAGCAAAGCAATAAAGCAAATAGCACACAAGAGGTTTGTTGTGGGAATACTTGTGTTTACATAGAAAACACATGTCTCCTGGTATATATTTCCCATAACAATTATTGCAAACTTGAATGTGAATTTGAGTAATAAATGAATAACACAAAACAGCATATAAAACAAACAACAATGCATGTAACAACAAAAGTATACAATGATAGAAGAAATCATTTAAAGCCTAAAGAATGAGTTTGTCTGTATGAAATATGTATAGGAGAAGTCCAAGAGAAAAGTAATTGAAAGTAAAGTGAATGTGCGTTCCC
This sequence comes from Acanthosepion lycidas, assembly GCA_963932145.1. Lineage (NCBI taxonomy): Eukaryota > Metazoa > Mollusca > Cephalopoda > Sepiida > Sepiidae > Acanthosepion > Acanthosepion lycidas. Next base: position 75,235,833 of record OZ010609.1, on the reverse strand, counting down.
CAGATAAGGGGGGGCACAGATTTTTACCACATACAACTACATCTCATTGTCCAAGAGATAAAAGGAAAGAGAGAATGGGTGAGCATATGATTGCCTATTTATAGACTTATGGAGCATCCCCTAGCAACAGTTTTTAGTAAAGACAAATGAGGTAAACCACAGGTTACTGAGTATGAAAGAATCTGAAAAAAAAAAATAAATAAAAATAAACTCAAGAAGACAATAAAAGAACAAGAATTAAGAGAGAAAATAATGATTGACATTGCATTTAAATTTATGAAAATCAAAGGCAATAAAGCCACTAGGACGCAAGGGTTTACTGAGTGTTAGAGAATATGAGAAAAACTGCTATTAGGGAGAGAAAACAATAAAAGAACAAGTATTAAGAAGACAGAAGATAACAATTGGCATTGCATTTAAATTTTTGAAGATCATAGGCCATAAACCACTAGGACGCAACGGGTTACTGTGTGTTAGAGAATATGAGAAAAACTACTATGAAGGAGAGAAGACAATAAAAGAACAAGAATTAAGAAGACAGAAGATAACGATTGACATTGCATTTCAATTTTTGAAGATCAAAGTTAACTAGAAAGCAAGAAGCTGAAATCAAGTTTCACAAGCAAGAAGTTCAAGAGAAGAACCTGTTAGCATAGAACTTATGGTTGCATCTAGCCATTTCTACTGTAAAATGATGAGATTTAGCTGCCAATTTAGTACTATGTTTAAATTCATCAAGTCTTAGTATCATAGAGGAAAACTTATCAGAACAATTACCAGAAAGAAAAGGTACATGAAAGCTAGGTTATGGTAATGGGAAAGGAACTGAAACTGAGATGCCAGGTCAGGGCTGACAACAGTGCAGATTTTTCTTCTGATTTATTAAAAATTTCTAATTATATAAAGAGAAAAAACGTGTATAGTATATAAGGATTACATGGTGAAGATACAAGTGAATTTTGATTTAAAATTTGTAAAATTGAATTAATGGCCACAATTTGGCATATTAGATCATATACTTATTATAAAACCTAGGTTGTGTGTGTGTGTGTGTGTCTGTACGTTTATATATAGGATCAGATTTCCTACATTTTTCAACCGATTTCAACAAAACTTCACAGGACTACGTAAAATTACCTTGCGGTGGTTCTGACAGTGCCAAAAATTGGAAAACACAATTGTTTTTGCAAGAAATCAATTTGAAAACATGATTAAGAAGCATCGTGAGAATGAAAGGGGGACAACTCATATCGAGTTATACTTATTATAAAACCCAGGTTGTTTGTGTGTGTGTGTGTGTGTGTTCATTTATATATGGGATCGGATTTCCTACATTTTTCAACCAATTTAAAAAACTTCACTTTTTTTTTGGCAGGTAGTGTTTCTTATTGTCTTGCACACTTTTTTCTTTATTTTTACATTCAGAATGCTTTAAAAATTCCATTTAAAAGACAATTGTTTATAATAAAATTCTATTCAATCGGTAGACTCATAACGATTGAAAACAATGTTTTTGTTTGAGTTTGGGTTTGACCAATTCGTAAAAAAAAATAATAAATGAAAAATAATTAAGACATGCGTGTCCATCAACCTTAAACAATAATCTTTGTCAATTTTATTTTTCAGTCTTTATGATGGTCAATACTTGATCTATCTCTTACTGTTACATCCCCGGGCGGCGCCAGGCTCTAATGCTAGTTAGGAATAAATGCATATAACTAAAAATATAAAAAAATAAAACTAAAGCCAAAACAATATTTGGCAAAACTATTAAAAAAAATAAGTAAAAAAAAAGGACCACAAAACTATATTAAAAAGAAAAAATTCAAAAAATATATTAAATTACTGATACCCCCTAGAGATTGGTCTACGAAACTCTAGAGTCAGGATGCTGAAAGTAACATCAATCAGCTAAATGACTCACATTAATTAGGGTTATAAACATTTTTGCAACCCTATGTCCCTGTATCATAAATAAACAAAACAAGTTCTAGAAGATACCAGGAAGTTCTAGAAGTTTCCATAAAATTTGAGAAGGCTCCAGAAAGTCATAGTACTATTATACTTATATATGATTTTAGGAAACTTTTGTGTTGAGTTGGGGTGACATGTTTTTAAAAATAAACTGACTTAAACCTTTCTTCATTATTTTTTAACAAAAGTTCATTGAATTATGATACAGAAAATCAATTATTTTACAAAAAGTCATAACCCATATATATATATATATATATATATATATATATATATGTGTGTGTGTGTGTGTGTGTGTGTGTGTATGTATATATATATATATATATATATATATATATATATATATATATATATATATATATATGTATATATATAGTTTTAATGTATGTCATATTTATGGGTCAAAGTACTCAATATCAGAGATAGAGCATATGCAAATATAAAAGCTGACATTGAGGTCAACATCCAGCTGTAGTGGCAGGCTGTTTCATACTTAAACAAACTCTTCAGGGCATTAAGATTGTAATTAAGCATGAAATAGACTTTCACTGTTGGATGGTGACCTCAATGTCCACTTATATAAAATATATATATATATATATATATATATATATATATATATATATATATTGTTCTTATTGATATATCAGTAATGTTTGTCATTTAGCTGATTGATGTTACCTTCAGCATTCTGACTCCAGAGTCACGTAAATGGACTCACAGGGATTACACCATTCACTCTCGGGGAGTATTTGCAATTGACTGTTTATACTACTTGATTTTTTTTTTTTTAACATACAATGTGTGTTAGCACGTGTGATACCCTGTCTTCATCAGCCACCGACCAGGGGTGATAATATATAGAGAAATTATTTATATATATATATATATATAAAATAATAATAATAATAGAATTAATATAAGCAATGTTTGTCATTTAGATGATTGATGTTACCTTCAGCATTCTGACTCCAGAGTCACGTAGATGGACTCACAGGGATTACACCATTCACTCTCGGAGAGTATTTGCAAGTGACTGTTTATACTACTTGATTTTTTTTTTTTTTGCATTTATGTGGGTGTGTGTATGTATAGAATGTCATGATTATGTGTCATTTTCTTTTTTTCACTTTACCTTGATTTTTTCTCTTTTATATATATATATATATATATATATATAAGAAAGAACAGTAAGATATATAATCTGGTGTTCTTATTGATATTTTTAGTTTTACAAAACAGTGTTCAATGTAAATTTACAGAGCCTAAATATTATAAATTAACTGATTTAAAATATGGTTTTTTCACTACACAATAATAACCATGTGTCAATGTTTTACATAAGAACTATAAAAAGGCAAATAATAGTTGACCTCAGCACGGTGGAGAATAGTAATAATACTAGCAGTAAAAAAAATCACAGACAAACAGAAGATTAGTGATAGAATAGGTCAACTAAATGAAAGAGAGTGCTATATAATCTTAAAAGACCACAAACCAGATTTTGAGGCTAATACAATTACAAGGATAATAAACCCAATGAGACCTGAGATTGGAAAAATCAGTAAAAAGATCCTTGAAAGGGTAAATCAACAAATTAAAGAAAAAATAGGCCTGAAACTTTGGATTAACACCAAAAGACTTGACTAACTGGTTTGCTGATATAAAGGAGAAAACGAACTGTACACTAATGCAGTTTGATATTGAAAATTATTATCTATCAATATCTAAAGAACTGTTCATAAATGCTACCTAGTACACGAATATTACTGAAGAATAAAAGAGCATTATTATAAATGCGAAAAAATATCAGTACTGATACATAAAAGTGAGCAATGAATAAAACATTCTTATGACCACTTTGACATCACAATGGGATCACTAGACTCAGCTGAGTCTTCTGATCTTACAGGTCTTTTTATTTTATACAACCTTACAGTGCACTGTGATATTAATATAATATAATTAATATAACTGACATTGGTTTATACAGTTGGTTTTTTAAAAACTACTAATTTTAAAATAGATAGCATTAGAAAGATATTATACAAAGAATTTAAAAGCATGAACTTAAAAATTACGGTTAGCACTAAATTAAAAAAAAGTTATCTTCCTTGATATAACATTAGACCTAAAGAAAAATACATACACACCTTATAAAAAACCCGGGACTAATCTTTTGTATATACACCCTAAATCTAATCATCCTCCATCTATAATTAAGCATATACCTTTATCTATCGAAAAGAGAATGAGTATAAATTCAGCAAATGAGAAGATTTTCTATGAACATATTAATTTCTATAATAAAGCTCTAAAACATAGTGGCTACAAAACCCCAAAACTAACTTACATAAAAAATGAAAATGGAAAGCATAGAAAAAACAGAAGCAGAAAAATAATTTGGTATACACCCCCTCCATACAACCAAATGATAAAGAACAAATTAGGACAAAAATTCCTTTCATTAATAGTTAAGCACTTTCCTAAAGAAAGTAAACTAAGTACTATTTTCAATAAAAATACATTAAAATTAAGTTACAGCTGTACTGAAAACTTAGATAAAATTAATAAGGAACATAATGCTAATATTTTCAATAAACACTTAGACCAAAACCAAAGAAATTTAGACAATATAAAAATAAAAACAAAAACAGATGAAGATAAACAAAAATTATGTAACTGAAGAAACCCTCATAAATGTCCTCTACAAAATAAGTGTTGCACGGAATCACTAGTATACCAATGCAATGTCTTATCTATTGAGAATTCAGAAAACATGAAAATCTATATAGGTTTCACAAGCCATGAGTTCAAAAAGAGGTTCAATCAACATCAAACTTCATTTAGGATAAATAAATACAGAAATCAGACATCCCATTCAAAATATTTCTGGCACTTAAAAGAATCCATTAAAACACCTACAGTAAAATGGAAATTAATAAGTAAAGCTAGAATATGTAGGTCATTAAATGACCCATGTCCTTTGTATATACATGATAAACTATATATTACAAAGTTTATAAAAAATAAAAATTTACTGAATCAGAGAAATGAAATAGCTATTCTTTGCCGTCATTGTCAAAAATTTTCCTTAAATTATATTTAAAAATAAAATAAAAAAATGGGAGCTGGTAATATATATACTTATATTTGATATGAAAAATTAATTTTAAATAATTTAAGTAATTCTATTACATTTACTTGTTTTAAATAGAAATATAGTGTCTATTAGTAATTAAGAGTAAAAATATTTTAAAATTGTAGTTAAATAAAACTTGTTCTAACCCAAACAACCCAAGATAGAATATTTAAGTATACAAGTACGAAAAAAATACCAAAAAACTTTTTGCTGTTAAAATAAAAATAAGACAAAAAACAAAACAAAAAAAACAGATGACATGCGTTTAACAGATATCAGAATTTGTTGAAAAACACACCCCTACCCTCCCTAAACTTAACCTCTTTTTCGAACGTAACTCATAATTGATACAACAATAGTTAATAAAAATGAACACACTACCACTCATCTGAATGATTGGATTTCTCTGTATCCTTGGAAACAGGAAATTATGAATTTATATGTGCATTTAAAACTCAGTAAATTTAAAAATAAGTTATTCTAAAATTTGTTTGAAGATGAAACGGAAATAATGCTTTTAATTTAATTATATAATTAAATTTAAGTTTTTATCTTCAGTTTTTGATACATGGTTATTACTGCGTAGCAAAAAAAACATTTTAAATCAGTTTATATATATATATATATATATATATATATATATAAGGTTTTTTTTTTTTAGCCCCTCTTTTAGTTTCAATTTAACACCCCTTTCTTTATATAACCCCAATTTAATGTCATAGGGTCAATATCCAGGTTAATTTTATAAAACCTTCTCCCTTTAAGGCTTATAACTTCAACCCTACCCTTGCCACCAACTCGGCATTTCTATCTGACTGAACACTGAAATGGATAAATTCTATATCAATTTTTCGACTGTTGTCAAATTTAAATTTTAAATTTCTAATTGTGACATGAACAGAGTCTATACACCAGGGTTGAATAAGAATAACGTACTCCTTGTTGGTTGAAATAGGTCTATACCCACCTCTATATGAGGTAATTTTGGATTTTGTTGTGTAATTTATATGCTCTGTTATAATAAATACATTGAGCTCTTTTTGCAGATCAGATTTAATATTACTAGGATCCACTTAGTAAATAAATCAATAGATTTATTACGTGTACTATATATATATATATATATATATATATATATATATATATATATATATGATATAAAATAAAAGGCTCAAACACTAATATTCCATGGTTATAATTTATTACATTGGAATCGTAATCATGATCCAATTCATCAGACCTAAAAAGAAATCAGAAAATATAACTCCGGGTATAAAAAACAAAATTTTAGTGACAGTGGGAAACAAGTGTGAGAAGGAAATGTATGAAAGCTCTAGATAGAGGGTGAACAGAAGAAAGAAGAACAACAAGGCCTACAGGTGAAGGTAGGGATAAAAATTTAATAAAGAGAAGTTTTAAAGAGAGGAGTTAAATAACGGTTTAAATGAGTGAGATACAGATAAATATAAATTATTTTCAGATGCATAAATCACTACCAATTCGCTGGCCTAAAATTAAAAAAACAGACACCGGAAATGTGTGACATTATGCACAATAAAAAAATGATATGATCTAAACTTAAAATCCAGCCAATTCATACTCTCTCTCTCTCTCTCGATATATATATATATATATATATATATATATATATATATACACACACACACACAAGGTTTGTCTGAAAAGTAACAGATTGTGTTATCATCTAACATGACATCTTGTGAGTACATAACTGTAATCTTAGCTTTCTGCAACCATTGCATTTTTTTTCCCATGCTTTTGTGTCAAGAGAAATCATGGCTGCTTTACCCCAACAATGCACCTGCTAGCAATGCCCCAGGCATCTGGCAGTTTCTGACCATGAAGGACACTGCTGTACTGGAACAACTTGTCCCTATTCACCTGATCTTGCTCTATGTTGCTTTTCCCTTTCCCCAAGTTCAAAGGGGTCATCAAAGGAACCCGGTTTGAAGGCATGGAGTCCATCAAGAGTGCTGAAACAACCAAGAACCCTTCTAGCAGTGCATAGAAGCATGGGCAGAAAAATGGTAAAGTGCATCAGGCTTGCCAGATGGGGATTCATTTTTAGAGGAAACCATGTAGTTTGTTGTTCAGAAGTGAAATAAGTTGTTTGTAACATCAGTCTTGTTTCTTTTCAGATAGACATTATATATATATATATATATATATATATATATATATATATATATATATATATATAGAGAGAGAGAGAGAGAGAGAGATAGATAGATAGATAATATTAGTGGTCAATATATATATATATATATATATATATATATATATATATATATATATATATAAATTCAGAAGAGGATAGAATCCAGGTAGAATTCAATGTCCAGGACAGAGTAAGAATATAGTATAAAAGGCTCAAACACTAATATTTTATGGTTATAATTTATTACATTGGAATCGTAATCATGATCCAATTCATCAGACCTACAAGATGATTTGGATCGTGAATATGATTCCAATGTAATAAATCATAACCATGGAATATTAGTGTTTGAGCCTTTTATATGATATATATATATATATATATATATATATAGAAAGATTGTGTCTGTATGTATGTTTGTTTGTTTGTTCCTACCACGAGCGAGTACACACCTTAATAATAACTTCCCTTATCTACTTTTTTCAAATTTGGGTAAGCTGAGAAAAATTAAAGAAAGAAATTCTCACACCTTAGTTAAAAAAATTTTGAGTTCAAAGAGTGACCAGCATGCAGAAGAAAATGATAAAAGATATTGTGAGCCTATGGGAAAATTTCTTTGGACCAATGAAAACGTATATATAAAAGAAAAATTATGTCTGTATGTTTGTTTGTACAACAATTGAACACATCTTTTTATAAAGAAAAATCAGTGGAGAACAGTAACTTATATATTAAAAAACTTAGTTAAAAAATGATAAAAAATAAAACAAATTAATAACGGATAAAGTATAATAACAAAAAGAAAAAACAAACAAGAATAATAAAAACAAATAACCTAAAATCAAAAAACTAGTTACCAAAAATTAAATGTAAATTGTAAAATATGAAACCCTATAAAACTAAAACATCATTGAATTCGAAAATTTTTTAATTGTTTTTGTGAATAAATATATGTTAAGGTTAACAATAATATTGTCTGGAACCAATTTTCCCATGAAAAATGAATTTTTATATTTTTTTTATTTTTTTATTTTTTTTTTTTTTTTACAATTTTAATTAAAATAATTTATTGAACAATCAGGAACGTCAAGCTCACCCTAGAAAGGAGGTTCCCAACTAACATCCAGTTGGCAGACAAAAATAAAGTGGGTTGGAATTCATATATTTATTTCTATTCTTACAGAAATTGTGGCACAAGGTCGAAGGGGGGAAAAAGAGGGATAGTCTTCCTTAGCTGTCCTAGTCTTAGTTAATCCAACTCATGACCCATTCATTCATTATAATTTACTCAGTCACCACAAGAATTTATCCATCACCTCCAATCGGCAGAATATTGGTTAGCTTGCAAGTGGTCTGACACACAAGTAGACTGGTGTAGCCACAAAGTTAAACTGACCTGAGTCATTTAATGGAGAGATATATGGGTGAATAGAGACCACTCATCAGAATGTGTTGGGCAGGTCTTTGTGTAGCTGTCTGATGTCAAAGGCTGCTCTTTTGCTAGTTTTAGGATGGCTAGGGCATGTCCCATGGTTGTGACACCTAGTTCTTTGAGGATCTCCCTATCATAGAGAGGCTATCATTGGTAATGCTTTCTTTCACAAAAGATTCAGCATAGGTCATGGCAGAGTCAGCGGGAATGCCAATTTTGATAAGTAGCTCTTGCTAATCATCGGATCCTGTTTGCAGTGCCATGTTGAATATTGGTTAGCTTACAAGTAGTCTGACACACAAGTAGACTGGTGTAGCCACAAAGTTAAACTAACGTGAATCATTTAATGGAGAGATATATGGGTGAATAGAGACCACTAATGCGAATGTGTTGGGCAGGTCTATTTTAGCAAAATGGACGAACCCAACTGGTGCATTAGGTAATCTCCTATAAATGAGGTAAAATTAGCTGGCTTGCTTTTCCAATGAGACACAAGAAGGCAGCCATGTTAGCATGTAAGTCACTGGACTTCTACACAATCCACCATACACCAAAATACTGCATACTCGCAGGGAACCTAAGAAACACCCCCAATGACATAAAAATTTGAAAGTTTATATATATATATATATATATATATATATATATATATATATAAATCTCATGATTCATGAAATGATAGGGGATGGGAGATGAACCCAGAAAACAAACTCAAAAAGTAAACAAAAGATACAACTAAAAACAATGTCAGTAGGACCCCCTCAAAATAATAAGAGAGGCCACTGTATTCTGCCACTAGGCAGAATCAAGCAGCACACTTACTAATGGAATGGGCAGGGTAAAATAAATGATGTAATGGGAAACACAAAGCTGAGATAAAAACTGGGGAGATTGGGAATCTCAACATGGGTCATAACAAAAGAGAGCCGGGAACAGCACTATACTCATTACAAAATAGCGCTAACTTAACCAGGGAAAGTTTCACAGGAAACCATCCAGTTTACCCTAGACAAGGGGGGGGGGGCACATTGTCGCACATGTACACAAGCTGCACAGGAGCGATACGAGCCGTCAACTCACTGACATACTCCCAGAAGAGGTGCACCTGAGGACAATGGTAGCATGCATACACAGCAGTTTCTTCTAAACAAAGGTCACGCTGATGATAGTCTGGCAAATCTGCCTGGCCCCATCTGAAAAGTACGTCATTGAGAGGTAGCACGTGCTGAAACAATCGCCAGCTAAGCAAAAACTCAGTGTTACTGAGGTAATCCGCTGCTGGCACCCAGAACCACAAGTGCACAACTCCGATGCTGACAAGCCGAGCCGGTCGCACAGAGGATCCTTCGCAACCCCCTCCACTAATTCATAATACAATAGTCCCCAAGGACAAAAAAGGTCACTGGACTGAGAAATGATCTTTAAGGCTGACAGACACTTGTAAGCGGGTTGTAATACATGCTCCCAGGGATTCACAATATACTGATGGGTATTTATTGATCCCAGTATCCACACCAGAATCAGCAGCCAATCAGGACTTGCAGAATAGACTTGCCTGGGTATCAGAATGGAATCTTCTAGGCTTCCATATAAACCACCAACCAACTTGACCAGGGAGTAGCTTAGTCAGTCAGATTCAACTTCTACTACAGTCAAGTACTGTCTGTTGCTATTAACAAATTCTACACTTGCTCAGTAAGACTCACCTTCTATTACAGTCAAGTATTATCGTTTGCCACTACCAAACTCTACATGGCACTGTGAACAGGGAAAATTACTTCATTGAAGCAGGAATTTCCATAAACAGAAGCCAAATAGTTGAAATAAATGCATTAGCCTGTTTTCAGATAAACCAGACCCCAGACAAGCTAGAAACATCCTTGGTATCAGAATGGATTAATCTCCCAGGCTGCCATATAAACCACTAACCAACTTGACCAGAGGGACAGCTTAGTCAGACTCAACTTCTATTACAGTTGAGTAGTGTCTGTTGCTATTACCAAATTCTACACTTGCTCAGTAAGACTCAACTTTTATTACAGTCAAGTATTATCATTTGCCACTACCAAACTCTACTTTTATGAAGTTAGTAAATCTTTTAAAATTCAGTTTCAATGTGCTATTATTAAGTAAAACTATTTGTACCAATCATAAATCTAAAAGCTTATTACAATCTGCAAATGAGCAGTATTTAAAAAAAGAATTTTACACTGTTTCTTGATGTATATTCATTCATTGTTTTATTATACCCTCTTAATTCCTTGGAACATGTTATGCTGGCTGCTTTCACAGGGGATTTTCACTAGTACACTTCCTTGGCCATGTTGTTTGAAGAAATCATTTAGCTTTCTGTAACAAGCTAGTTTTTAAGTGAGTAGGTTGTTAGTCCCTTGCACAACCCCCAACCTAGATGACCACGTCTGGCTTCTACCACTATGTGTATAAACATACCTTTTTTTAAAAAAAAACTAAATATTAATACAAAATAATAATATAATACGCCTTTCAAATTCAGGCAAGAGGAGAAAAATGATGTAAAGATGATGTTTGAAATGCCAATTGATATTACCTGAAAAAAGGCCAGAGGATGCAACAGCCAAAACGTTGTGTATGTGACACTAAAGATGAGAAGAGCTCGAACAATGTAAATAGTGTAAATGGTTACAATAACTCATCTCAGAAATACAGAGAGATCCTGAAGAAGGACAGAGCGTACAATGTCTGAAACGTCGTGAATATGGAAATAACAATGAGGATAATGTAAATAGTTACAATTCTTCATCTCGGAAATATAGATAGATATTGATACACATTATTTTATAATTAACAAAAATGTCAGATTAAAAATAAGAACATTAATTCTTAATCTTGCTGAAAATTAAACACATTAAAAATCTTCAGATTTGCTGTACATCTCACTCAGTCCTCACTGAGTGCCCCCACATTTGTGGCCTTAGCTGAACATTTGGTATGCTAAAGTCCATTCCGTATTTAATGCCTGTTAGTGCTAAATGTTAGAGTTTGATATCCAGTGAAGGCTAGTTTTTTAAGTTTTGATTTTTCAGGAAGGCAGCTTCATTGAGTGTTTTTTTTTTTTATGGCTTATCAACACTTCTTGGGATTATTCCAAGCTAAAACACAATTTGGATTGTAAGAATTTTCTTTTTGTGTGCAAATGAAAATAGCATTAAAAATTTTTTGGAGAATAATGATTTTTCCAGATGTAAGTCCTACTATTTAACCCATAGCTAGAGGTATGAGAAGAATTCATACCTTCCCCAAGAGTATTTGCCCATAAGTGAATGTAAAAACCTGACTGGAATTAGAACTCTGCTCTGATTTCTCATTCTGAGTCACTATCCATTACACCACCTGCACACCCATTCAGAAAGGCAGGCCCTCTCTTCTAAGATTGACATTTGAACTTCTGCTATACTTGACTAAACCCCTTAGTCAATAACCAAGAGAAACAGGGAAACAAACAGATCAGACGACTTGACAAGCCAAGACGGACAGAGGCAAACAATTTGAAACACATACAGGTTACCATACACAGATGGATTTCTTAAGAGAGTAAGAAAATAAAACAACCAATACACTGCAACATAAGATATGGACAAGAGGACCAATAGGGGACTACTAATACTACTACTACTACTACTACTAATAATAATAATAATAATTTCTGATCTAAAATTCCCATTAGTGATGACAGTGGCAACATTTAATAAAAAATGATTATGATAATTCTTCATATTAATGATGATAATAATGATTAAGTAATAATTTTTAATAATTATGATGCAGATGATGATGTTAATGATACATCATATTCAAATAATTATGATGATAATATTTCCTGACAATAAAATGATAATTCCTAATAATAAATTATGATGATGATGATGATGATGATAGTTCCCAACATTAAATTGATCATAATGATTATTCCTAATATCAAAATTATTATTCTTATTATGATGATGAGGTTTCCTAATATAAAATAAATAAAAAAATAATTATAATAATGATTTCAATTGGAATAATTATGATGTTTCCTAATATTAAAACAATTATCATGATAATGATTCCTAATATTAAAACAGTTATGATGATGATGATTTCTGATACTAAAATAATTATGATGATGATGATTTCTAATATTAAAATAATTATGATGATGTTTCCTATTAAAATAATTAAGATGATGATTTCTAATTTTAAAATAATTATAATGATGTTTTCTAATATTAAAATAATTATAATTATGATTTCTAATATTAAAATAATTATGATGATGTTTCCTATTAAAATAGTTAAGATGATGATTTCTAATTTTAAAATAATTATAATGATGTTTTCTAATATTAAAATAATTATAATTATGATTTCTAATATTAAAATAATTATGATGATGTTTCCTATTAAAATAGTTAAGATGATGATTTCTAATTTTAAAATAATTATAATGATGTTTTCTAATATTAAAATAATTATAATTATGATTTCTAATATTAAAATAATTATGATGATGTTTCCTATTAAAATAGTTAAGATGATGATTTCTAATTTTAAAATAATTATAATGATGTTTTCTAATATTAAAATAATTATAATTATGATTTCTAATATTAAAATAATTATGATGTTTCCTATTAAAATAGTTAAGATGATGATTTCTAATTTTAAAATAATTATAATGATGTTTTCTAATATTAAAATAATTATAATTATGATTTCTAATATTAAAATAATTATGATGATGTTTCCTATTAAAATAGTTAAGATGATGATTTCTAATTTTAAAATAATTATAATGATGTTTTCTAATATTAAAATAATTATAATTATGATTTCTAATATTAAAATAATTATGATGATGTTTCCTATTAAAATAGTTAAGATGATGATTTCTAATTTTAAAATAATTATAATGATGTTTTCTAATATTAAAATAATTATAATTATGATTTCTAATATTAAAATAATTATGATGATGTTTCCTATTAAAATAGTTAAGATGATGATTTCTAATTTTAAAATAATTATAATGATGTTTTCTAATATTAAAATAATTATAATTATGATTTCTAATATTAAAATAATTATGATGATGTTTCCTATTAAAATAATTAAGATGATGATTTCTAATTTTAAAATAATTATAATGATGTTTTCTAATATTAAAATAATTATAATTATGATTTCTAATATTAAAATAATTATGATGATGTTTCCTATTAAAATAGTTAAGATGATGATTTCTAATTTTAAAATAATTATAATGATGTTTTCTAATATTAAAATAATTATAATTATGATTTCTAATATTAAAATAATTATGATGATGTTTCCTATTAAAATAGTTAAGATGATGATTTCTAATTTTAAAATAATTATAATGATGTTTTCTAATATTAAAATAATTATAATTATGATTTCTAATATTAAAATAATTATGATGATGTTTCCTATTAAAATAGTTAAGATGATGATTTCTAATTTTAAAATAATTATAATGATGTTTTCTAATATTAAAATAATTATAATTATGATTTCTAATATTAAAATAATTATGATGATGTTTCCTATTAAAATAGTTAAGATGATGATTTCTAATTTTAAAATAATTATAATGATGTTTTCTAATATTAAAATAATTATAATTATGATTTCTAATATTAAAATAATTATGATGATGTTTCCTATTAAAATAGTTAAGATGATGATTTCTAATTTTAAAATAATTATAATGATGTTTTCTAATATTAAAATAATTATAATTATGATTTCTAATATTAAAATAATTATGATGATGTTTCCTATTAAAATAGTTAAGATGATGATTTCTAATTTTAAAATAATTATAATGATGTTTTCTAATATTAAAATAATTATAATTATGATTTCTAATATTAAAATAATTATGATGATGTTTCCTATTAAAATAGTTAAGATGATGATTTCTAATTTTAAAATAATTATAATGATGTTTTCTAATATTAAAATAATTATAATTATGATTTCTAATATTAAAATAATTATGATGATGTTTCCTATTAAAATAGTTAAGATGATGATTTCTAATTTTAAAATAATTATAATGATGTTTTCTAATATTAAAATAATTATAATTATGATTTCTAATATTAAAATAATTATGATGATGTTTCCTATTAAAATAATTAAGATGATGATTTCTAATTTTAAAATAATTATAATGATGTTTTCTAATATTAAAATAATTATAATTATGATTTCTAATATTAAAATAATTATGATGATGTTTCCTATTAAAATAGTTAAGATGATGATTTCTAATTTTAAAATAATTAAATGATGTTTTCTAATATTAAAATAATTATAATTATGATTTCTAATATTAAAATAATTATGATGATGTTTCCTATTAAAATAGTTAAGATGATGATTTCTAATTTTAAAATAATTATAATGATGTTTTCTAATATTAAAATAATTATAATTATGATTTCTAATATTAAAATAATTATGATGTTTCCTATTAAAATAGTTAAGATGATGATTTCTAATTTTAAAATAATTATAATGATGTTTTCTAATATTAAAATAATTATAATTATGATTTCTAATATTAAAATAATTATGATGATGTTTCCTATTAAAATAATTAAGATGATGATTTCTAATTTTAAAATAATTATAATGATGTTTTCTAATATTAAAATAATTATGATTATGATTTCTAATATTAAAATAATTATGATGATGTTTCCTATTAAAATAATTAAGATGATGATTTCTAATTTTAAAATAATTATAATTATGATTTCTAATATTAAAATAATTATGATGATGATGATGATGATTCCTGGTGTTAATGAAGCAAAGTAACCAGAATATCACATTTTCAGAATGACTAAATATTGCTTGAAAAGAATATTTGTAATCTAAGAATATTTCTTTCTGGCAGTTCTCTGTGAACGCTAAATCAAGCAAAACAGAAAATGTTGAATAGGGAGATAAAATGGGTTGATTAAAAACACAGAAACAGATGACGTCACTTTTATGTAAATTCTTTGTTTCACACTTGAACATAACATTTCTTCACATTGGAAATGTTTTCCTAATTTTTAAAGCTAATGTTTCATTATTCTTGTTTGGCCTTATTCTACAAAACAAAACTGTCATCTTCAGATTCAGTAATTTTATATTTATGTTTCTGCAGTGTGTGTTACTTAGTCTTGTGGGTTTAACAACATTTTAACCTCTGCTGAGTCATTCAATGCCAAATTAAAGTTTGTTGAAGCCTTAATTACAAGGGAACAAATCAAAGGATTCATTGAAAAATATATTAATACCAAGTTTATTGGTTGTCATAGTAATTCAAGACAATTCCTAGATGGTGATAAAAGCAGCAAAGGCAATCATTGGGCTGAGTTTGTTGAACATACACCTCCCAAGAAATGTCTTCAGCCTGATTCTCTGACAGTAAATTGGATAGTGATTCAAGACAATTTCTATATGGTAATAAAGGCAATGAAGTGATTACCCTGAAGCAGCTAACAAGATATATTGCACAATGATATTGATAGTACCTACAAAAAGAAACTCCATGTATCAAGATTTTTTTTTTACTGAACTGCATGTTTCAAATACTTAATATGTCTGTATGGGGGAATCACTGGGGAGTTAGAACATTAGCATTTTGACCACAAGACCTGGGTTTGAAATTCCACATAGTCAATTTGTCTAAGACAGTGGTTCCCATATGGTGTGGTGCACTTCATCAGTGCAACGGAAGAGGATAACAGCTGAGGTGGAATGACAAAGTCAATCAAAGATTTAGAAACAGTTTCAAAAAATTCATATGCCAAAAATAAATATGATTTCAAAATTTCAAATATTATTACGGATTACTTGTAATTGCATACACGAGTCCCTGTATAAATAGTTATAAATAATTATTGATTGATTTTATCATTGTGATATTTTTGCATTATATCAAGTATTAAGAATATAGTAACTAGGGTCTGCAAATTGGAGGAGAGAGTTATCAATGATAATGGTCTGACCTCAAATCCACGGTTATCTCCCTTTGGACCATCTATGTCATAGGGCTGCTTGCGCGTTTTCATCAGAACTTCTTTGGAATCAAATTTTTATTCTGAAAATGTAGCCCAGAGAAAAAAAAGTTCAGGAACCACTGGTCTAGGAGATGACTATTTGATAATATTGGCCTGGAGAGACAATCCCAGAATTTGGCATTATTGGAAAGTTCCTGAAAATCACATTACAAGTCTTGTGAGTGAAATTGGTTAGATGAAACTGTTTGGAAATCCTCAATGGTTGTTCTATCAAGAATTCACTAGTCATCCTGGCTGAGGTTTTATGAATACTGGCGTTGTTGATTGATCATGCCAGATTATGAGCTTTCTCTAAGAAACCATAACTAAGGTCTGCTCAATATAGTTGCAGTATAGACCACAGGCGGGCTCTGTGGGTGTTGAACATATATGCCTGAGCAGGCGTCTGAAACAGGGATTGGCTATACTTGGAAATGCATTTCACTATTTACTTTCTATTTAAAAAGTCATTCACTTTGAAACTCTTTATTTTATTTGCCTTCTACCATTAATTTAGGCACAAATAGCAGTTCGGATTGAGAAATCAGAAAGTCGAGTTTCAATTTCAGTTGTATCCATTACATTCACTTATGTGCTAATACCTTTGGGAAAGATAGGAATGCACTTTCCCCGCAAGCTATGAGTAAACAGCAGGATAGATTGGGTTCTATAGCCTTGGGTCGCAACTAGTCTAGGAGGAGGAAACTCCGAATTCAAACTGGCCTGGAGAAGGTTGGGCTCCTTCATGGCTATGTTTACTTAAGAAACGCCACTTCTACTGTGGCTGTAGTTCATGTGGTACCCCTATGACCCTCAGGGGTCACATGATCATCATTAATTCAAACTCCTTTGCACTTTTCTTCTCTTCCTTCTTGAAAGGTCACTTTAAACTTTTCTATTTTCATCAATTTTATTCACATAGCTTATTTTCATTCTTTTTATTTTTCATCATTTTCTTCATTCTCATTAATTTCTTTTTTTTTTTCATTTTTTTCTTTATCTTAGTTTCCTTCAAATGTGAATTTTTTTCTTTCCTAAGCTTCATTTTAATTTCTTCTTTTTATTCTTTCTCTTTTAATTGATTTATTTACTTTTTATAGCAGGTTATTTAAAAGCCAGAAAATATTTTTAGATTATAAGAATATTTTTTTGGCAATAATAATTGTTCAGTGATACAAATTTTACTAATTAATCCATAGCTGGGGAGAAGAGATGGATTCATACCTTTCCCAAGGCTATTTGTGCATAAGTGAATATTTTTAGGACGGATGTTTTATTAATCTGACAGATTTTTCTCTCATTAAATGTTATTTCTAGTAGATGCTTGTATTTGAATAGGTGCTTTGTTTATTTATTAAACAGTATATTTAGTTTTGTTTACCAGCCTGAATGCTTAAGAAATTCTATGAAAGAAAATTTGCTCTCTCCAGCACAAAATTGGCTTCAACTGATCGACTGCACTTCATGGTCAAGTTGGTTAAGGCATGCCTGGCTTAATGGTACCTCCTTCTGCACTAAGGGATGTAAGCTCATATACTGCCGGAAAGTGGAAGTTTTTCTTTAATAGGATTTCTTGAACATTCAGGCTGGGCAATGGAAATAAATATACTGTTTAATAGATAAATAGAGTGGTTGAAATGAAGACAGTTTTCTGATGAAATGACCGCTGCGGTCACCGGACTTGTCCCAATGTGATTTCTTTTCATGGGTATATGTGAAGGGATCAATCTATGCCCCCACCCTCTTCCTGTTAGCATTGATGAACTCAAGCAGAGAATCACTTCTGCACTGGATAATGTTACCAAGACATGCTACAGCATGTTTGGCAAGAGCTTGACTACCGACTTGATGTGTGCCGTGCCACAGGCGATACACATACTGAACACTTGGTCCCATAATAATCTTATGATGTCCAACACCTAAACTGTTCAATTTTATTGAGCTATACTTAGTAGTTTTCAAGACAATTGCTTTTAAAATGACCTCAAATTTTGGGGGATACCCTGTATATATAGAAGGTATCATTCAATCAGTGATGTGCCATATGTGATACATGCTTGGGCAATCATGTATCTTTTGATACATGACTGACGAGGCAGATTTTTTCCCACAGTAGGTTGCCATTTCTTTCTGCGGTAGACTAGTTGCCATCCAAGGCTGTAGAACCCAGTCTGTCCTGCTATTTATCCATAACTAGTGGTGGGTAGGGAGAAGAGGATTCATACCTTTCTCAAGGGTATTATCATGTAAGTGAATGTAATGGATTCAAGTGGAATTCCAACTCGGCTCACTGATTCCTCAATCCCAGCCGTTATCCATTACTTCTTTTTGCCATTTCTTACTGCGGTAGATCAGTTCCCATCCAAGGCTATAGGAACCTGGTCTTCCCTGCTATTTACCCATAGCTGGGGAGAGAAGAAGATTCATACCTTTCCCAATGGTATTAGCACATAAGTGAATGTAATGGATTTGACTGGAATTCAAATTCTATTACTCTACTGTGCCTCCATAGAAGATATACTGTTTAATAAATAAAGGGAACGCTACTCAAAAAAAAAAAAAATCTCAAAATTCTAATTCAGGTGTTGTTTCTTCCTGGGTTCTAACAGTGACCACTAAAACTGGTAAGGAACACATAACTACTTCAGGTACTAAGCAAACCAACATCTCATATGAATTACCATTTACTTCTATCAATTTAGTCACTCTAGTAGGTAGGTATATTCAGATATTAAAAAGGTAAATGATAATTCCTCATCCCAGAAATTCTAAAAATAATAATAGTCTTCTAAAATATGTAATTGCCACATGACACAGCTGAATTATAGATGACCAAACTGGATTTTATCCACAATGACTAAAATACTTCCAACATAAAAATACTGTCATTTGATAGGCAACATTCTGGTAATAGCAATATTCATAAGTATATATTGAAATGGGAGAGATTTCCACCAAAACAATTTGATTCTTCTTGAAATTCTCCAAGAAAAATTGGTATGATTAAAAGTGAAGGTCATCTTCCCTAGAGTCCGAGCAAAGATCCACTGTGCCTCTGGCAGTCGAGTCCAATCATGATTGGCAGAGAGAAGTTAAAAGATTATAGAGCTATCACTGTGACCTGTTCAATTTCACAATCAGCATCTCGAGGAAAGATTCTCAGCAATATAGAAGGCTTAAAGGCATGACAAGATGGCTTCAGAAAAATAATTTCAAATAAAGAGAAAAATTTAGATAAGAATACAAGAACTCAGTCCTGACTACAGACAATCTCTTTTTCTCATTTTCAATGTGGCCCTATAGTAAAATTATGAGCAATATATATATATATATATATATAATAAAAAGGCTTAAACACTAATATTCCATGGTCATAATTTATTCCATTGGAATCGTAAATACGATCCAATTCATCAGACCTACAAATTCAAAAAGAAAACAGAAAAAAACCTACTCCAGAAATAAAAATAGAATTTAGAGAGAGTGTAATTATGAGAGTGTGGGACGAATGTTAGTTCATAAGAGAGGGGTTTAACAGAGAGGGTTATTTAAAAACTAGGTGTGAGTGGAAGGGGGAAAAATGATTGTTGTCGGATGTCTAATACAATAAAGATACATTTCATAGTGACATACACACACCATGGCCGATCAAATCTTAAAGAAGGAGGGAGAGGTAAGGAAAGAAGTGGTGGGGAAGAAAGATGGGGCGGGTGAAATTAAAATTGAAAGGGACGCTGTGTAATTGAGAAAATTTGACAAAAATAATATCGACTGCAGGTTACAAATCAAATATAAACAATAAATATGACGATTATCTAATCTAGCGAGGACCTATATTTTTATGTTCAAAACGCATGCAAATCCACACATTTTGAAATGGAGATACCTATCAAGAGCCAAAACACCTAATAACTTCCGCGATCGGTGTGATCTGTGCTTGGCGGAAAAAATTTTTATTATCAAAGATAAAAATCAAGATGAACTGTTGAATCTTCGTAATGAGATATTTTCTAAATGTAGACATAAGAAAAGATTCAAAACATAAACACCGTTTTGTAACATTTTATCACTTATGTCAGTTCCATCTTGGTTCAAAACATCGGGCATGACATTTTAACGGAATGACTATTATGTTTATTTTGTTTATCTCTATATAGATCATTGTGTATATTTTTGTGATGCGCTATGGTTTTTTTTGGTTTTTTTACGCCCAAATTGTTGAAATTTTACTTATTTAGTTCTTAAATTCTAATTTATATGTATGTATTTGTACGTATTTGTATGTATGTGGGTATATGTGTATATATATATATATATATATATTTTGTGTATGTGTGTGTATATGCATGTATGTGTATGTATGTATGTATGTATGTATGTACTTGGCTACGGGTATATGTAGGTATATATTTAGGGGTGTGTGTATTGGTATATGTATGTATATGTATGGATATGTGTGTATATGTATATATTCATGTATACGTATATGGGTGTAGGTATATGTAGATGGATATATATGCAGGGATGTGTGTCTATGTATATATATATATATATATGTATGTATGTGTGTGTGCGTATGTTTTGGTATATATGTACCCATATATATGTATGTGTATGTATGTATGTGTATATATATGTGTGTATGTGGGTATAGATGTGCGTGTATATGTGTATGTATGTATAGCTAGACGGATAGATACAGGGATACATTGTTTTTTTGTTTAATTGTATAGAAATGTAAGGTTTTAGGTATATATGTTTATGCGCATGTATGCGTATGTTCATATGTACATGTGTGTGTAAATGTGTAAGGAGTGGATGCCTATGGATGTATGTGTGTATATGTAGGTATGTGTGTGTACATTTTTGTATGTATATATATATATATATATATATATATATATATGTGTGTGTGTAGTATATATATCTGTTTTTTGTATGTGTGTGTATGTATATACGTGTATGTGGGTGCATGCGTATTTATGTATATGTATGTGGAAAATGTGTGTATAGGGTATAGGTGGATATACGTGTATATATGTGTGCGTATGTATATATATGTATATGTATGTGTATGTGTGTATGTATTTATATGTGTATGTGTGTGTACATGTGTGTGTATGTGTATATATATATATATGTATGTATGTGTGTGTGTGTAGTATATACATGTATGTATGTGTGTATATGTTTGTGTATATGTATGTGGGTGTGTGTCTATGTATATATGTATATATATATGGATGTATGTGTGTGTGTGTAAATGTATATGTATGTATGCGTGTATGTATATATATATATATATATATATATATATATATATATATATATATAGAGGTGTGTGTGTATGTGTATGTGTATATGTATATATGTAGGTGTAATTATTTGTATATCATATGCGCGGTAATTATTAGAAAGCGCTTAGTATCAGAGATATTGAATCAGACATATGTATATGTGTGTGTGTGTGTGTGTGTATGTATATGTATGTGTATGTGTGTATGTTTGTGTGAATATGTGGATATATGTGTATGTGTACATGGATATATGTATGTGTGTATGTAGGTACACGGCGATGTGTATGTATATACGTGTATAAGTTATTGTGTATGTGTGGATTTGCATGCGTTTTGAACATAAAAATATAGGTCCTCGCTAGATTAGATAATCGTCATATTTATTGTTTATATTTGATTTGTAACCTGCAGTCGATATTATTTTTGTCAAATTTTCTCAATTACACAGCGTCCCTTTCAATTTTAATTTCACCCGCCCCATCTTTCTTCCCCACCACTTCTTTCCTTACCTCTCCCTCCTCCTTTAAGATTTGATCGGCCATGGTGTGTGTATGTCACCACGAAATGTATCTTTATTGTATTAGACATCCAACAACAATCATTTTTCCCCCTTCCACTCACACCTAGTTTTTAAATAACCCTCTCTGTTAAACCCCTCTCTTATGAACTAACATTCGTCCCACACTCTCATAATTACACTCTCTCTCAATTCTATTTTTATTTGCGGAGTAGGTTTTTTTCTGTTTTCTTTTTGAATTTGTAGGTCTGATGAATTGGATCGTATTTACGATTCCAATGGAATAAATTATGACCATGGAATATTAGTGTTTAAGCCTTGTTATTATATCCTTACTCTGTCCTGGACATTGAGTTCTACCTGGATTCTATCCTCTCGGAATTTTTTATTCAAAAAATATACATGTGTGTATATGCACCTGTGGATTTTGCATATATATGTATATTTACCACTAATATTATCTATATATATAAATATATATACAGTTGGTATGTTGGTATGGCATTTGCCTCCTATCGTAACTGTTCGGATTTCAATTCTCGGTAGTGGATTTGCACTGCTGATGAGTCTCAAATATAGGACAAAACAGCCGTCCAGTGCTCTCTGCATTCTGTTGAGGTTTCTTCTAGACTCAATGAATTACTTCATTATGATATATAAGTATAGGATTGGTGTATATTCCGATAACCTTTAATAAAAACTCTTTATTCTACATTCAACACCATCACTTGATAAAACACTAGAAGTGTTGAAAGAAAATGGCTATTTTTGTAGTGATTTTATACTATGTATATGTTATAATTTTCAAATTATATATATATATATACACACACACACACACTGACACTCACTGATGGCATAATGAATAAATTGTCATCTAGATTACACAAAAATGAAAATAACATCTCATTTTAACGTATATATTTACCAAAATTACACAAAAATATCTTGAAATAACTAAAGAGTAAATTTATTCAATAAAATTGAAATTGGCTTCAACCACAAAGATGAGGATATTAGTCTGACTGTAAATAATGGAAATAATGATAATTCGTCATCCCAGAAAGCCAAAACGTTGTGAGAATAACAACAAAGATGAGGATATTAGTCTGACTGTAAATAATGGAAATAATGATAATTTCTCATCCCAGAAAGCCAAAACATTGTGATAATACAGATGAGGGTATTAGTGCGAGTGTAAGTCGTCAAAGTAATAATAACTCTTTGTCATTCCAGAAAGTCAAAATATAAACTGCTTTATAACTAAACGATAATATATTAACATTTTGTTCCTAAGCAATGAAAAAAAAACTGTCAATGGAGATAATTTCAATCATGTACAATTTCTTATTTGTTTAGGAGTAAAAGGTAAGTTTGCTAAATGACAAAGTTCCTCAATGTGTTCAAAATACACAGAAGGTTTTATAATCTGTGAGCAAATTGAACAATAATCTTTTCTTTTTGTCTCTATGTTGACTTTCTCTTAAAGAAGTGCGACCCGACAAGTCACAAGTTTGCTTGCATGTCTAATTAAAAATTTCCAGATCATTAAATTTTATTCAACTTTCCATTTCTCGATTATTAAAAACATAACTTTATTTAATTACATTTCCAAAGAGAATAATAAAAGAAATATTAAATATTTAAAAAAGATTTTACAGAAATTTAAAATATAAAATTTGTAAATTTTAAAGAAATTTTAAATGCTGAAAAAAAAAAAAAATAAATAAATTAAAAAAATTCAGATTTAAATCTTTTAAAAATTACTTTTTTTAGCAAATGTTTTTTTTTTTTTCTCAGCCAAAAATAACACATCTAGAATTTCTAATTTTGATTCTCATCTTACAATAAAGATTTTCCCCATCCCAATGTACAGAACTTTTATCCTCACTTTTATTGCTTTAAGCAACATCCAAATTACTTTTGAACAACTTTTTTGTATAAATTAATAGGATTTACAAAATGAGGGGGCATTTTATTTTATCATTTTTTGTTTCTTTAATTGCTGAGGGAGGCATCTAAGAGCAGAAAAAAAATAGACTTATTCTTCTTTCTCATGATCCTTTCAGTGGGCTTACAGAAAACATAGTGGTGCCCAAACTCTGAACTCTTGACTGGAGAATATTGGTTAGCTTGCCAGTGGTCTAACACACAAGTAGCCAAGTGTAACCAAAGCTAAAAACTGCCTTGAGTCATTTCATGGAGAAATATATGAGTGAATAAAGATGACTCATATGATATGGCTGTAAACAGTCACTCAAGGAAAAGGATTATAGTCAAAATGATAATGATGAATGAGGTGTGTGATAAGAAAAGAAAAGAAGGTGGTAGCAAATAAAGATGATGAGGATAAAGAGGATAGATAAATGAAGATTGTCAGAATCAGGCGGAATATAAAAACACAGCTTTATTCAATAAGGTTTCCAAAGTGACTAAAAGGAATAATAAGAAAAACATTTTAAATTCATAAATTTTAAATTTTAAAAAATTCTCTAAATTAAACCTTAAAACTTTTTAAAATTAATTTTTGAGCAAATATCCTTTTCGTAACCCTAAATAGCACATCAAGGATATGAACCCTCGATCCTCATCTTCTTAAAATAATGATTTCTCCCTAATCAAACAGAACTTTTAACCTCACCAATGATGAAACATTCAAAAGGCCAAGAAGCAAGACAAAGTATTTTGCATTAAGCAACATCTAATTTACATCTGAACAACCGTTTT
>OZ010609.1:75182960-75205460 GCA_963932145.1 Acanthosepion lycidas | reverse complement strand
TCTATGTTCAACATCATCACTTGATAAGACACCAGAGATGTTGAAACAAAATGGCTATTTTTGTAGTGATTTTATAACATATTTATGTTATAATTTTTAAATAAATAATTATATTCACTCTACTCTGTATTGAGCACTCTTTTAAGAATAGTAATTGCTGGTTATTGGAATTTATTCCATCTACACCAATCATATACTTATATATATATATATATATAAATATATATATATATAAATTAGTAACTATACTTGTTTGGTGAAAAAAACTGGATGATGCTATTTGCAAATATAAATATATTGAAACAAATTGGTATCTGGGAAAAAATTAAAAAAAAAAAAAAAATGTAAGAATGAGAAACATCAAATCAGGGTGAAAAAAATCGTCCAGTTCCTTAATTTCCATTCCAAAGAAAGAAAAAAAAAACAATTGAGTAAAGAAGATAAAAAGTGCTCAATACGCTAAGTAGAGCAGAAAATAAAGAGCTAGTTTACCCTGAAGATCCATTTAAGTGAAACCTAGGTAGGTAGTTGCTGGTAATATATATATATATATATATATATTCTCACAGATGAAATGTTGCAAGCCTCTTGCGGCTCTATCACTATTTCTATGGAAAGTGCTCAGATGAACTATGTTCCTTAGTTCCACCATTTCTAAACTCCATGACTAAGATCTGCCATACCACGCCCATTGTAGCAAACCAACCTCATTTCCTTCATATCCCATTTGTAAGATAAGGTCCACTTGAGCAGCTTCTTCCTGCAAACCGTTGTTGTGTAGAACTGACTCCCAAGAAGGTGCTCTTCCAATGACTACAATCTTACTCTGTTGAAGTCTAAGATTAACTATTATCTCCTCCCCATATCTGCATAAATTGTGCCTATTACTCTGTAACCCACTACCTCCAGTGCCTTATAGAAAAGGCAGAAGGAGACGACCTTAGAATGGTGGGAAAGTGATTGAAGATGAGATGTCAGGACCAATAACATTGCAGATTCTTTGAATTTAAAATTAAAAAGATTTTTGTTTTAATCTCCACCACCACCACCCCCACTTCCATGCAAGGCAGTAAAGCCATTAAGACTCAAAGGGTTACTGGGTGGGGAAGAATTAAAAAAAAAAACATTTGTAAGAAGCAATAACAACAGAAAAGCAATCAGGAAGATAGTAAATAACAATTGGCATTGCATTTAAATTTTTGAAGGTCGAAGTTGACTAGAAAGCAAGAAGCCAGAAGAAAGTTCCACAAGTGAGAAGTGCGAGAGAAGAAACTTGTAAACCATAGAACTTATGGATATATCTAGCGATTTCAACTGTAAAATGATGAGACCTAGCTGCCAATCTAGTACTGCATTTAAATTCATATTAAAGTACTAGGTCCTGTAGAACCATTTACTAGAGTTTATGGGGCATACAATCAAGGATTTGGCCCCAAGCATCACCAAACCTTTCCATGTCACTGGTTCATATATTGACACAGTTTATTTCTATAAATATTCTATCCTCAATAATTTCCAAAGAAATTTGCTTTGGAATATCCAAACTGGAAATAAATTACACATTTTTCTTTTATTTTTTAAAGAAAAGGCAACATCTCCAAGCACGTTGACATTCCTAAGGGTTCCAGACACACAAAAGAAACAACTGTTTAACATGAATTTAGTTTAGCATTTCAGTGAATAAATAATTTTATCTTTGCAAACAAAAAGAAAATCTGCAAGTTTCTATGACAAACAAAATTATTTCTCAAAAAAATAAATATCTGTTTCATCAGATGACCTTTTTGAATGATAAAAAATTAATGTTCACAACTCTTTATAAAAATTAAACCAGATCTCCTAAAAGTGAATTTTGTTTCAAGAAAAAAAAATTCTAGCATCTCACAGGCATTTATTCTTCAAATTCTTTTTGAAAATTGCATTGAAATGATTTGAAAAGGTCTTTCAAGAAAACACAGGAATTCAAGATATTCACAATTATAATTCCGTAGAAAAAGTAGATTTAAATAAGGCTGATCGATTATTATTTTCACCAAAGATGCAAATACCCGACTCCAGATCTGATTACATTTATATCCAATATGTTGCTGTATGGAACTGTATCCATATTCTGCCATCTATATGTAGATGATATTTTATTCTGGGCATATCTCGAGGCTATTCCAGCAAACAGACATCTGTGTACCAGTAACGCCAGCCTGTAGGCATATCAACAAAATCGGACCTTCATGATACAACATGCAAGGAATTTTTTTAAGCAAAATCACTGAAAAATGTATACATAACAAAATAGTTTTTGTGTGCACTTAGGTATTTTAAACATGTTTGTTTGAACAATATCAACAAGATCTATTAAATTATTTTATTAAATTTTTCAAATTTCCCAATTGCTTGCTTTATGTTATTGGTAAATTTGCCAATATTCATATCAGAAATGGAAAATACTTGGAAAATAAAAGTGATTCTCACTGTTACAGTGCATTTCTTGCCTCATTTAATTGTAATATATGGAAAAATGTTTGTGAATATGAAAGGATTATTATGATCAAAATAAGTAGACATTATGTTTATAACCCTTTCTATCAGACATATATATATTAGATTCATATATAGATTCATTTCTGTAGTTCACTGCTACCAGCAAGCAGAAAATTATTTTTCTCCTGATGATGGCTATGTTGGCCGAAACTAGTCGAGAAATCTAAATGAAATAATAATAAAAACAAAGGAATATTAATATACAACCCAGTGGGTCTGAAGATTTTAAGTTTTTAATATTTTTTATTGTTCAATATATTAAATAATTTAAAGAAAAGTAGACCACTTTAAGGCTCCATTGTAATAGTTTATTTCACCAGAGACCTTTTAAAGGATGTTGGATCATCAGACATTGCTTCCAAAAGGTGAAACAATAAATGAAATGAAAATTTACACTTTTGATGAGTAGTATTAAGTTTATGTAATTTAACAAAGAGGGTAGTGAGGAGTGGTATGAGAGACATGATTGACTTTAGAGAGGGTTTAATTTTAATATTACTTTCAATCATACTTGATATTGAGAAAGGAGGGACCAGACATTAATAGGTTAACTTAATGGAAATGATATGTTGAAAGGGAAGGAGAGAAGAGAGAAAAAAAAAGAAAGGGGGAAGTAAAGAGAAAGAAGATGTATTTAGGGTTTACAGAGGAAGAAGAGGGGTGGTATAGTAAAAAAAAACAGATTTTAATGTTTGATAGTAATTTAAATAATTAAAAAATCCACAAGAAATTTAATGCTTGTTAACAATTTAAATATTTAACTCTTTTACAAATAAATTAGGGATTTTATATTAGTTAAATACTATATATATATATATATATATATATATATATATATATATGAATGAATGAGAGGAACAATCCATATATTGTTCAATTCCTGCTTTGATAATGATATCAAATTTTTGACCATATATATACATATGTATGAGACCCTGGTTCAAATCTCATCATAGTCAATTTGTCAGGAAGGAGACTTCCTGATGTCATCAGACTGGACTGAGGTCAATCCCAGCATGCAGCACCTTTGGAAAGTGCCTGAAAAACCATGCCACAGGTTGACAAAGCCTTGTGAGTGAAATTTGGTTGATGGAACTCTAATTGAGCTGCCAATAGCTATGCTAGCACAAAGTCACAAGTTATCATGGCCAAGGGCTTGAACATTCTGGCCTTGTTCAAATTGTTGATCACACTAGATAACACGTTCTTTCTCAGAAATTGTAGCACTCAGCATGGTTGCAGTATAAACCACAGGTGGGCTCTGTGGGTGTTGAGCAACCACAAATGTGCCTGAGCGAGCGTCTGCACTAGGGATTGGCTAGCTGCCCTAGTAGACAAGTATCCTCAAATATGAGTATCCAACCATTATTATATACATATATTATTCAATTCCTGCCCTGATAATTATATTAAATTTTTATACATTATATATATATATATATATATATATATATAAAACATTAGGCAGCATATAATTTACATACAAAGAAATAATCACACATAGAATCAATCAGGAATATTAATGCCATTATTAATGTCACCATTAATGGCATTAATATTTCTTATTGATTCTATGTGTGATTATTTCTTTGTATATATATATATATATATATATATATATATATATATATATATATATATACACACATATAAATATATATATATATATATATATATATATATATACACACATATAAATATATATATATATATATATATATATATATATATATATATATATATGGTTGGTGCAAAAATAATGACGTAATAATGTCGTTTTCTAACGTTATACGCCAAAAAACGACATTATTACGTCATTATTTTTGCACCAACATAACATATATATATATATATATATGCTGAGGAGGACTGGCACAAAGTTGCGTCAGTTTGAAATAGGCTATATCCACATGAGGTAATTTTGAATTTTTTGATGTATATATATATATAGGTAGGTAGTAATCCATTGGTACAATCCAAGCGAGTCCTATTAACACAACATGGAATTTGAAATCTGCTAAAATTGACTCACAAAAGAACGCTCCATACAAACTGATACCAGAAACCGTTTGAAATATTCTGCGAATTTTAAAATTAAAATTCGTAGGTGAAAATGCACATTTACTAAAGGTATCTTAATTTCAATTGTAAAGTATATATATGTATGTATGGATGTATATGTATATGATAAAAAAATGTAGTTTTATGGTATGCTGTATTGATGGGTAAATGTGCTCAATATCAGCGATTGAGCATATGTAAATATAAAAGTGGACATGGGAAGACTGCATTCCAGCTACTCAAGACTGTCGCTACTTGATGTTGATCTCAGTACCCTTTGTAGGTCTCAACAAAGATGATAACTTTTTGAACCTTATGGACTGGCACCACAGAATCACAAAGAACTGTACCAAATAACAGAAACCACATCACTTAAGGACTTTCAACACAAGCAATGACTAAAATGGATAGCAGATATAACTCAAAGAGAAAATAGTGATATAATCAATATGTTAACATTCCACATGACTTCAAATAAAAGGGAAGGAAGGAAATCCCCATCGCATCTGGAAAGAGCAATAACAGCTACTGGATTTGAAAAATCTATTTTCATGTGTGTGTGTGTGTGTATATATATATATATATATATATATATATATATATTTATATATATATATATATATATATATATATAAAAATATGTGGTGCAGTTCAATTTATATTACAATGAATCATTCATACAAAAAGTAAATTAGTAAAGTTAATGATATAAACTGGCGAAATCCCTTTGCTAACAAAATCTTAAAGATGCATTTAACCTACCAATCACTAGATGAATGTTATCATCCTTGTTTTTTAAAATTATAAGCTATATTAGGTCTTTCTTAAACATGCGAGTACTTTCAGCTGGGCATTCAGTCATCATCAGGGATGGAAATTATGGAATGTACAGTCAGAAACAACCGCTTTCTAAGATCAATCGTTAAAAAAGGCTTTGAGCAAGTGAAGCCTTGAATGTTTTGGCAAAGACCATTCTGCTTTGAATCTTGTGGCCTGGTGCTACAGAATCACACACAAAGAACTGCTCCAAATTACAGAAACCATATCACTTGAGAAGTAACAAACAGTGGCAACAGCTAAAATGGATAAGACATTTTAAGTCAAAGAGAAAATAATGACATAATGAAGATGTTAACATTCCACACAACTTCAAATAAAAGGTTAAGAAGGAAAACCCATATCAGTACTGGAAAGAGCAATAACAGCTACTGGATTTGAAAATTGCTTTAAGAGAAAGATTTTATAAATTCCAATCAGAAGCAGTACTGATGCTTGGTCAATGAATGCCAAACTTCTTTGGAAGTTGCTTTTTATGTTTCCTTTCTATAACTGAATATATATATATATATATATATATATATATATATATATAGAGAGAGAGAGAGAGAGATATTATATAAAAGAAAAAGAAAAGCTTTAGGTAAAGTGAAAAAAATGATGAAAAGGACAAATAATCATGACATTCTATACGCACGCTCAATGCAAAAATACTTACACCAATTATTTTTTGAGATAATGTTGGTTTAGTGATATAAGTCTCACTAATTAACACATATATGGAGGGAGAAGAGTTGGATTCATATCTTTCCCAAAAGTATTTGCACATAAGTGAATATAACAAACCCAACTGGAATTGGAACTTGGCTTTCCAATTTACAAATTCAAGTCATTATGCATTACACCACCTACACATCCAAGCAGTCACTCATCTAGGTACTGACTTGACTTGATATTGCTTAACTTCAGTGATCATACATATGATAGTCTAGAATGACTTGGATACCATGCATGACATCCATATGAAATTCGTGATCTGACAAGGTAATAATGAACATGATATAAGTTTTCACGTCAATATTTGGGTTTTGTATCAACTTTGAGTGTCAAACAAAATAAAAGCCTTGGCAGTTATCACCCTATCACATTACTATTGAAGATATATAAATAATTCTCAATCAATTATTGCAATGAATCTAACAAATACCATAGAAGAAAACCAGTCATGCGAGCAAGCAGGCTTTAGGAGTGGCTACTCAACAATCGACCAAATGCAGAGAATAGATCAACTGGTTGAGAAAAAGAAATAAAAAAACAAAACAATATAACTACTATGTTTAGCTTTGGATATGGTGTTCTATACTACAAGCCTACTCATGGTGCAACTAAGAGCCAGGACTGGGGACCTATTTCAAATTATTTGAATCGACATAAAATTCTGTGATTTCAATTAGCCATCTGTTGCTCCCTCTAAAATAGCCATACATCGGTAAATCAAAAGTTTGGTATAAAGCACAGTTAGTTTTTCTAGAGCATGTAGCTTAGTACAATAAATTTTCATTCTTTTTTTGGAAAAAATTAAGTTTTATTATTTAAAATACAAAATACTCTCACTATTCTTAAAACAATTCAGTGATTAAAATAAATATTTATTTAAAAAAAAGGCAATATTGTTTTTCCATATCCTTTAAGTTCTTTGATTTCATCAATTGGTTTGCGATATTGAATGACACAGAGTTTGTAAATCTCAACAAAAAATGATTGTGATAACTTCAACATTACTAAATACTTTGAGGATCTCAACATATGTCAGTTTGTTGCAAAAAATTGTAGTTTAAAAATTGGAGGAGAAAAATTAAACAACATTCTTAATAAATTGCTTCTTTATTAATTTCTCTTCTATTTTATGTTTGTTAATGGTAGACTAAACTAAAATTCAACATTTTTAAATACTTTTTGGAAAGATATTCAGAGAAATATTAACATTATGACAACAGCATTTTGAAATTTTAATTTTTTTAAATTTTGAAGCGAAAAAACAGAATCCTGAAAAAAAACAGTTAAAAACTAAACAACAAAACATTATTAAAATTATTTTGTAAAATTTGTCTCTGCATTTGTTTGTTTTTGATTTTATTGACTGCACAGTAGAGTCAGTTGGTCACCGTCATTGAGAAAAAGAGCATCGTGACACAATTCACTTTGCCAGAAATTTGAAAACAGGATTCTGTACTGCTTGGTATTCATGTTGGAATCTCCAATACAAACATTTCAGAGTTTTTGGGTGTCAATCTGAGGACAGTGCAAAGGATTCAGAAAGAGTTGGATGAGTCTAATGGTGATTACGAAGGTGTTTGGAGTGACCATTAGTGATGTCAACATTATGCCTCCATTCATCTTCCCAGGACTGAAACTCAACACAGAGACCTACATCAAGTGCCTTGAGGAGATAGGGTCTTCCAGCAGCTACCCTCTTGACCCAGGCCAGCACTATGTCTTCATCATGCCGCACAAGTAGGAAAACGTAATCATAGCTGGCAAACAATTTCTGCAATCATATCACCACTTACATTCCCCAGACTGCAACCCCCTTGATTATTGTGTGTGGGTTGCAGTTGACCAAGAGACAAACAAAACTCCCTAGAACCCCAAAGATGAACTGAAGGCAAAGATTATGGCAGCATTCACCAACTTAAACAAGGAGGCTGCCCAGAAGAGTTGCAGGGGCTTCCAAATCATCTGGAGACTGTGGTGATTTTATTGAATAAGTTTACTCTTTAACATTTCAAGATATTTTTGTTTAATTTTGGTAAATATATCTGTTAAAATGAGATGCCAGTGTTATTTTCATTTTTGTGTAATTTAGATGACAATTTATCCATCGCACCCTGCATATGGTTGAACCTCCAAAATTCTAGATGAGCCTGATTTCTCCTCTGATCTAGCTTTAACCCAGCACAAAGGACCAGGCAGCCTCAACACCCCCCCCCCCGGCCAAGAAGTACCTTGCCTTCAGGGGAAGTGCCAAGGGCGCTTGGGCAATTTAATTGTGTAGTGACATGGACATGTGGAAAAATACTCCTAGCTAAAACCTGGCACGGGTTAATCCTTAGCCAAAGTGTGTTTTACTGAGGTGTGGTTATTGCTTCTGTGCTGTAAGCGCAGCTATGTTACTCCTCATTTTAGGTGAGAGAATTTGCTCACCCCTGGGGATTCCAACCATCCAGTAGCACCTTCCCCACTGCATTAAGAGATATGGGGTCAGTGTAATACTGATGCTGGCATAACAGTGGTTGCATGTGCTGTGCAAAACAACAATATTGTCCTTGGCCCATATGTATACATATGGGTATGGTGCTCCCCACATTAAAATGACCTTGTGATACATTCAACCTTGGTAAGGAAGCTGGGTAAATATACCTGACCTAACTCAATGGTGGTGGGGGGGACTGGCTGGTTACATTCAATGCCTCCAAAACAAAACTAATAATGTACCATCATCACATAGGAAACCCTAAATTTTCATCTATTGCAATGAACGGGACGTCTTTCAAGGAGGACCCCTTGCCTTGAATGCCAAGTGAGACTTAAGCTCACCCCAGACCTCAAACAGAACCCATATGAAACCTCAATATATAAACTGATCCCTCATTTTGTGGTCACAGTAGTTTCTATAAAATTTATATTCCAGAGAATGTAAATAAATCTAAAAGACATGCCTGTGTAGCTAATCAGTATTTCATTGGTTGATTGATTCATTCATTTTCTATGGTTTATCAACCCTTTGCAGGTTATTTAAAGCCAGAATATATTTTAAGATTGTATGAATCTTTTTCATTTTTGCTTCGAGATAATAATGGTTTAGTGATACAAGTCTTACTATTTAACCCATAGCTGGGGAAGAAAAGCAGTTTAATACCTAATCAGAATTTGATAGACAATCAATAAATTATGAAGTGGACATAAAGTGGAGGAACAATTCTATATTACAATCCATATATAAACTGATCCCTCATTTTGTGGTCACAGTAGTTACTATAAAATTTATATTCCACAGAATGTAAATAAATGTAAGACATTACTGTGTAGCTAATCAGTATTTCATTGATTGATTCGTTTTGTATAGCTTATCAACAAACCAGAAATTATAATGTGGATATAAAGTGGGGGATAAATTTTATATTACAATTGGTACATAAACTGATCCCCCATTTTTTGGCCACAGTAGTTTCTATAAAATTTATATCCCAAAGAACATAAATAAATCTAAAAGACATGACTGTGTTGCTAATCAGTATTTCATTGATTGATTGATTGATTGATTCGTTTTCTACAGCTTAACAACCAAGAAATTATGTGGGTATAAAGTAGGGGATCAATTCTACATTACAATATATATATATATATATAAACTGGTCCTTCACTTTGTGGCCACAGTAGTTTCTATACATTTATATTCCAGAGAATGTAAATAAATCTAAAAGACATGCTTATGTAGCTAATCAGTATTTCATTGACTGATTCGTTTTGTACGGCTTATAAACAAACGAGAAATTATAAAGTGGATATAAGATGGGGGTTCAATTTTACGTTACAATCTACATATAAAATGATCCCTCACTTCTGGCCACTATAGTTTCCATTCTAGAGAATGTAAATAAATCTAAGACATATATGTGGAGGTAATCAGTATTTTGATTGATTCATTTGTTTTCTATAGCTTATAAACCAGGTTATTTAAAGCCAGAAAATATTTTAGATTGTATGAATACTTTTTTGTTTGAGATAATAATGGTTTAGTAATTTAAGTCCATTATTATCCATTACACCACCTGTACATCCAAGCTTACAGCACCTGGTCTTCCCAAACAGTTATATGAACAGAAATTCAGTAAGAAAAATACATCCATATAATATTTCATGCCAAATGACTGGGAAAACCTTGTTCTAGATTGTTTATTCTTGAGGAAAACATTACAGAATGGTAAGAAAAATTATGAACATTGTGCAGGCAAAATTCAAGATCTTGAGGTTAATTTCCCTGAAAATGTTGCTACAAAATTTGATCAAACATGCAATGAATGCAGTCACATCTAAATCGGACATGCCTCAAAAATCAAAGATGCCACACAGAGAGAAAAATCATTTAATACTATGCAGCATTTATGCAACAACTACTGCAAAAGATATCCAATATTGCCACGCCTGTGCAAGAGAATGTAAGATCCTAGCAAAACTAAAAAAATAGATTTGCACAACTCATATTTGAGTGTGTATATATATATATATATATATATATATATATATATATATGTGTGTGTGTGTGTGTGTGTGTGTGTGTGTATGCATATTAATTCCTTATAATAAGACAGTATGTATGTATGGAGAGGGAATATACATACACATACTAGCAAAAATGCAAACACAATACACAAAAATAGCAATAGATCTAAGAACATATGGGGGTCATTAAAAAATAAGAATACAGATATCTTACCTTGCCCTTTCTCGGACCAATCTTAATTGTTTTATTATCCTTTAAGCAGAAGAACTTTCTTACCACTAGTCCAATAAAGATGCTTGTGTCACTACTACCCAAAATAAAGAGAATGTTTAACATCGGAAACCATAAGGAAAATAAATTCATTTTAATAATATGTGGAAATATCCACTCTTTGCCTGAAGAAGGTTAGAAGACCGAAAACTCATATAGCAAAATTACGGAAAATAAAATATAATATATGAAACAGCGAAACAGTCTGTCTGTGGATGACGTTATATATATATATATATATATATATTTTGCATGTACACACACATGTTTTATAGATAGATATATATATATATAGATATGAACAGAATATTGTGACTTCCTGATCTAATTTTCCTCTCTAATCTTCCCACTTTTTAAAAACTTACTCACCATTCTCTTGATGGTTCTTAAATGGACTTTGAAGATGGAAGCCAGAGGATGAATGTTGGTACTATTACTGAAAACCTGAATGATCTTTTCCCTCTCATTATTGCTCAGTTGGGAAGATATACTGGGGCTGACACAAAATGACTTTAACCTGTTCTCTTTCAAGTTGAATAACTCAAAAGGTTTTTTAGTGATTCTTATGACAAATGGTGCCAAGATGGCTAAACATTATCTGTAAACCTGGAAAAAACTCAATTAGTTCAGTGTTTTTTTAGATATTGAACATTATGTGGGATGGAAAATTATGCTTCAACATGAATCGGACAATTTTTGCTGTTACACCCTGTATATATATATATATATGGGAAATTGTGTGAAAAATAGACAAAGGGATGCTGGTAATTTTAGAATTTATATGCGTGTGTGTGTGTGTATGTGACTCAATTTCAAGCAATGCTCTCACTTGGTTCATCCTCAAATATGAGCAGTGCAGATTTTGTTTTTAGTCCTGCTATATGTGGCAACATTTGATCCAGCAAACTCTAGAGTTTGGCATGAAGAAAATAACATTAATCAGTTAAGTGACAAATTTCATATTTGTATTAATCATATATATATGTATATATATATATATATATATATATATATATATATATATATATATATGAGTGTGCAACTTCAAGGCACAATTTTCCCAGATATAGGCAAACACTAAGATAAAATATGTATAAACCAAAAGATGTTTTTTTTAAATTATGCTCTTTATTTGAATTGACAGTTGAATATATTATTTTGAAGCCCTGAAGATGACAATTTGAAATTGTCAAAAGTACTTGGCATGTGTCTTCCATTTGATAACAATTTGAATATTAGAATCTTATTATTCAAGGAATTGATAGTAAATTAATGTCTCACTAAGTTCTGTTAGCGAAGTAATATTGCCATTTAATTTTTTGTATAAATTGTTTCTTTATGATTATATATATATATATATATATATATATATATATATATATATATATATATATATATAGAGAGAGAGAGAGACATGATAAAAATTTAGCTATGTTATGCTATATTTAAGGATTAAAGTGGTCAGTATGAAGCATAGAGCAGATTATTAGGTTGGTGCAAAAATAATGTCGTTTTCTCACATATGTTACTATCTGAGAAAACGACATTATTTTTGCACCAAACTAATATAAAAGTGGACATTGGAGTCACCACCCAGCAGTGACAGTCTGTTTCATGCTTAAATGCAATTATGAAGCCATGCAAGTTGTGTTTTGGCTTAACTCTTTATATATGGCGGTCAGTAGTGTATTATGGGCAGACTTATTGTATTATTGTAACAGTTATTTGGGTGGCCAGTGACAGTTATGTTTCAACTTATTCTAGGGGTCATTGACTAAAAATAATTGTGGATACAAATTCAGTTTTGCAGCTATGTTATAGTGTTTGTTTACTTTTTTACTCATTTTTTTATTATTTTATTATTATTTGTTATGTTGTTTAATTGTGTTTATGTGATTATAATTTGTGCGTTTCTTTCCTATTTATTTACTGATTTGGATTAATTTATTTTATTTATTAGGTTGGTGCAAAAATAATGACGTAATAATGTCATTTTTTGACATATTTTTTAACGTCAAAAAACGACATCATTACGTCATTATTTTTGCACCAAACTAATATTTATCTTCAATTTTAGTTTTAGATTTTAAAGTTATATCGTAAAAATTTGTTTTTGTGTCTGCATTTTGAAATGACTTCTGGTCATTTTAGTAATCTGTGTTGATCCTGGAAGGTAATTCTAGCTATTTCCTCCTCCAGACAGAGGTTAGAGCTTTTGGATTAATTGTTGTAGACTGATAAATAGTCAAGCCAAAACATAACACACACAGCCCGACAATTGCATTTAAGCATAAAACAGATTGTTGCTGCAGGGTGTGGACTTCAATGTTCACTATATATATATATATATATATATATATATATATATATATATATATATATGAGAGAGATAATAATCTGTGGGTAAATAATCCAAGTGAATCCTAATAATATAAAAATATTAAAACTGATCCACAAAGAGAGCTTAATGTATTCATTACAGAGCTTATATAAATAAATTAAATATAGTAGAAATTCAAAGATGCCTCATATGAATATCTATTTCTCTTTGCAAAAATTAACCTTACAAGGTTTGTCAACACCAAGGGGTTTGGAAATAAATAAAAGATCTTTAAACTTTAAAGAAACAGGAAGGTATATATATATATATATATATATAAAAGAGAGAGGTTCTAGTTGTTCCAATGAGAGAAGTGTATATTTTAAAGAGAAGAGAGGAGCCACAGACGTTTTTGGTTATAATGTGGAATTTTTTAAATATATATTATACTTTATTTTCCATATTTTTGCTACACTGGGTTCTGGTCTCGTGATCTTCATCAAGTAAAGAGTGGTTATTTCCACACATTATTAAAAGGAATTAATTTTCCTCTCCCTTATATATATATATATATATATATATATATATATATGAAGAAATATAGTTTTATGGTGTGCTATATTTATGGGATAAAGTTCTCAATATCAGAGATAGAGTGTATGTAAATGTAAATATAAAAGTGAACATTGAAGTCAACACTCCAAGGTGACAGGTTGTTTCATGCTAGGCATCTGGCATGAAAAAGCCTGTCGACTGAGTGTTGACTTCAATGTTCACTTATATATATATATATATATATATCTTTAGATATGCTTTCCAGACATGATATTGGAGATTATAATGCCCTCTAGAAGTGTAGTTGATTCTCCCATGCATTTTGACAGGAAAAGGGACTTGTGGCAAAAGTCTGCTTCATTCACAATTTGCCAATATATAGCGGGCATTTTGCCAGTGACCTAGTAATCCATTGATTTCCTGGATTTGAAAAATTGTTGTCGATTCATGCATTCAGAGTGATTGCCATGCATTTCCATCGATTTCACATGGATGGAATACACCACGTGTGTCACATACTCAAGTAGTCTATTTACTTCATTTCCTCAATGCATGAATTTGTTTAGCTGGCTGCTGGTCCGAGGAGGGGATGATTGTGGATTATCGGTGACTTGGAACACACCCTCATAGTTGTTGTGATTGTCATCCAATTATTAGGGTGGTGCAAAAATAATGACGTAATCATGTCGTTTTTTGACGTATTTTTTAACATCAAAAAACGACATTATTACGTCATTATTTTTGCACCAAACTAATAACTGACAATTTATTAAACACCATTTTTTGGAATCTTTTCATTTGTACCCCCTTACTTCTCTAAATAATGACCTGCATTCATACTTAAGATTGTTATTGCAATATTTTGTTAGACTTGTTAAGCTCAAATACTTGATGTATGCAAAAGGGGAATTTCCATGGGTATTTTATAGGCGTGGAACTCACAGGTAGTTTATACAATTATTAGATTAGGAATTATGATTAATCAAAAAATTCAAATTTTCATGGAAACAGCTATCTTAATTTATATATTAATATGGAAGCATTGACTAACAGTCTGTTATGTGCCATGCGTGATACACACTTAGGCAATCATGTATCTTTCGATACATGACTAATGAGGTAGATTTTTTTCCCTCCTGCAGTAGGTTGCTATGTCTTTCTGTGGTAGACCAGTTGCCATCCAAGGCTATAGAAGCCAGACTGTCCTGTTATTTACCCATAGCTGGGGGGGAAGAAGAAGAGGATTCATACCTCTCCCAAGGATATTACCACGTAAGTGAATGTAATAGATCCGATTGGAATTCAAACTCAGCTCTCCGATTCCTCAATCCTAGCCACTATCCATTACACTACCCTGCCTCCTACATTATATATATATATATATATATATATATATATATATATATATATATATATATATATATGATAAAATATGGTGTATATATATCATATTTGATATGATCATATATATATATATATATATATGATAAAGTATAGATTGAAGGGTTACTATATTTATGGGTTAATGGGTTCAATGCCAGATATAGAGCGTATGTAAATATAACAGTGGACAATGAGGATGCAGCCATAAATTCTATGCTAACAGTTTTTCTTGCACTTCCCGCTTGTGGAACTCCCTTCTAGCACCATTATTTCCCACCAACTATGATCTTCAAATATTAAAATGCAATATCAATCGCTATCTACTGTCCTTCCGATTACTCTTTCCTCTTCCTGCTCATCATTAATGTTTCTCTTCCTAATTCTTCCACATCCAGCAAATCCTTGTGTCTTAGTGGCTTTACTGCCTTGCTTGTGGAACTCCCTTCCAGCTCCATGCTTTCCAACCAACTTTAATCTTCAAATATTTAAATGCAATATCAATCGCTATCTACTGTCCTCCTGATTACTCTTTCCTCTTCCCACTCATTATTAATCTTTCTGTTCCTAATTCTTCCACACCCAGTAACTCCTTGTGTTTTAGTGGCTTTCCTGCCTGCTTGTGGAACTCCCTTCGGCCTCCATGCTTTCCAGCCAACTTTAATCTTCAAATATTTAAATGACATGCCAATCGCTATCTACTGTCCTCCTGATTACTCTTTCCTCTTCCCGCTCATTATTAATGTATCTGTTTCTAATTCTTCCACGCCCAGTAACCACTTGAGTCTTAGTGGCTTTACTGACTTTTTTGGGGGGTGGGGGGGTCAAATCCCTTAAAAACTTTCTGCTGACATTAATGTGCACATGTTTTCTAAAGCATCTTAAGTCTACTGGCATATGATTCAACAGTGGCTTGCTGTAAATAAATCTGTTGAGAAAATGCCTCCTTGTCTCACATTGAAACACAGATTCCTGTATGATCCCTGAAGTTAAGCAACGTCGAGTCTGGTCAGTACCTAGATGGGTGACTGCTTGGAATACCAGGTGCTGTAAGCTTGGATGTGCAGGTGATTTAATGGATAATGGCTCAGAATTGTTAATCAAAGTAGCGTTCAATCTCCAGTTAGGTTTGTTATATTCACTTACATGCAAATATCATTGGGAAAGGCATGAATCCACCTCTTCTCACCCAGCTATGTATTAATTAGTAAGACTTGTATCCCTAAATCATTATCACCAAAAAAAATTCTTAGAATCTGAAAATATTTTCTGGCTTTAAATAACCAGGAAAGAGTTGATAAGCCATAAAAAGTGAAATAATAAATCAGATATATACCTGATGAAGGCTGGAGGGTTGATTGATTTGTTTAATGGTAATTTTGTAACCTTACAACAGGAATCAAACTGGGGTGGGTTTTATGATATATGATCCCCCAAAAATAAGATTTCTCACTTCAGAAGTCAATCAACAAGAAGTTTGGCAAGGTAAGGGTACCAGATTTCATTAAATGTGGCTACCAGAGAAAGAAGGGATTATGCTATGAATAATACAGATAATATGATATTATATATATATATATATATATATATATATATATATATATATATATATATGGGGATGGCTCAAGGTACTGGCAACTCAGCAGTTGCCCAGGGTGCCATCATGCCATGTGTTTGGGATCTTCCAAAACTAAAGCTCATAAAAACATATTTGCAGTCGTCCATGACAGATTAAATTCTTTGTCAATATAAAATAATCTTGTGTAGTAGGTAACATGAAAAGATTTGCAGGCAAGAAAAAAATTTAGGTAGGATAATGAATGGTTTCTTCAGCTTGTATATTGCAATAAACACATTCTACATTTTCAGTTTTACTCCTTGTAAAATTTTAAAAACATTATACTTGTAAGGGTATTGAAGTTCAGCTTTCCCAGGATGCCAGAAACCCATGGTTATCACTATATATAAATTGCCGATATCCTCTGAAGAGTGGACAGACATGTCGGCCTACAAAACTCTGGATTTGGGATGCAGAAGGTAACATCAGTCAGCTAAGTGATAAACTTTTACTTATATTAATTCTTTCTTTCTCTGTGTGTATATATATATATATATATAAAATATGTGGTGCAGTTCAATTTATATTACAATGAATCATTCATACAAAAAGTAAATTAGTAAAGTTAATGATATAAACTGGCGAAATCCCTTTGCTAACAAAATTTTAAAGATGCATTTAACCTACCAATCACTCGATAAATGTTATCATTCTTGTTTTTTAAAATTATAAGCTATATTAGGTCTTTCTTAAACATGCGAGTACTTTCAGCTGGGCATTCAGTCATCATCAGGGATGGAAATTATGGAATGTACAGTCAGAAACAACCGCTTTCTAAGATCAATCGTTAAAAAAGGCTTTGAGCAAGTGAAGCCTTGAATGTTTTGGCAAAGACCATTCTGCTTTGAATATTGTGGCCTGGTGCTACAGAATCACACACAAAGAACTGCTCCAAATTACAGAAACCATATCACTTGAGAAGTAACAAACAGTGGCAACAGCTAAAATGGATAAGACATTTTAAATTCAAAGAGAAAATAATGACATAATGAAGATGTTAACATTCCACATGACTTCAAATAAAAGGTTAAGAAGGAAAACCCATATCAGTACTGGAAAGAGCAATAACAGCTACTGGATTTGAAAATTGCTTTAAGAGAAA
Organism: Acanthosepion lycidas; assembly: GCA_963932145.1. NCBI lineage: Eukaryota > Metazoa > Mollusca > Cephalopoda > Sepiida > Sepiidae > Acanthosepion > Acanthosepion lycidas. The sequence continues at coordinate 75,187,555 of OZ010609.1, read as the reverse complement.
GATTTTATAAATTCCAATCAGAAGCAGTACTGACTGCTTGGTCAATGAATGCGAAACTTCTTTGGAAGTTGCTTTTTATGTTTCATTTTGTGTAAATACTGTCCACTATGGATCTGAGTGTTTTCAGCTAATCTATTAACCATTATCAAGGATTATTTATTTAACTGAATATATAATTTTATATATATATATATATATATTCAAATTCAAGAAAGACATTTGGGTCACTAACACAAAAAAAGAGAATGTCTCAATGAGAATATTTAACATTGAAAAACATAAGAAAAAAAGTTAATTATTTTTAATATGCCGAAATCTCCACCTTTTGCCTGATGACAGTTGCAAGACCAAAAACTTGTGTAGCAAAATTATGGAAAATTAAGCATGATAAAAAAAAAAAAAAATCCACATTACAACCAAAAACGTTTGTGGTTTCTCTCTTCTTTTTAATATATATATATATATATATATATATATATATATAGGTAGGTAAAGATGTGTTTGGTAATCTGTATGGATAATTCCAGAGAAGATATAATTCAGGGAGCTCAATGTGAAAATGGAGCAAATATTAATATTACAAAACAGACAACTTTAAGGGTTCATGGTGATTATAATCTATTTCCTTAGAATCAAAATTCAACTCTAATTCCTTGGATCAAAATTTTTGTACAAATAAATATGTGACAAATATTCCAGGTATAAGAAGAATTCAGTATTATTATTTTGAATTTATGCACACGTGTGTTTGTGGAGGCAGGTTTAAATTGGGAGCAGGAGTGGCGGGGGGTTATATATCTCAAACGGAAAAAAGTGGAAACACAATAATTGCTTTTAATTTAATTATATAATTAATTTTGAAGTTTTTAGCTTCAGTTTTTGAAACATGGTATTTTCTGTTTAGCAAAGAAATATATATATAATTTCTATATATATTATCACCCCTGGTCGGCGGCTGATGAAGACAGGATATCGCACATGATAACACACGTTGTATGTTAAAAAAAAAAAAATCAAGTAGTATAAACAGTCAATTGCAAATACTCCCCGAGAGTGAATGGTGTAATCCCTGTGAGTCCATCTACGTGACTCTGGAGTCAGAATGCTGAAGGTAACATCAATCAGCTAAATGACAAACATTACTTATATTAATTCTATTATTATATATATATATATATATATATATATATATATATATATATATATATATATATATAAATAATTTCTATATATATTATCACCCCTGGTCGGCGGCTGATGAAGACGGGGTATCACACGTGCTAACACACGTTGTATGTTAAAAAAAAAAAATATATGCATGGTACTTATTGGAAACTGCTCTATATCAGGGATAGACCTAATATATTCAGTTGTCTGATGATTGTAAAAGCATGAAACCCAGGGTTACAAACTCATATCCATACAACTAAATATGTGTGTTTGTAAATAATTGAATTTACCCCAACAAAGGCAGTAAGGCCATATAATATTCTAAAAAAGAAAAAAGACAGATAATAATAATGATAAAAAAAAGCCTTTTTTTACTATGCTCATAATTGACATTTTGGGTTTTAATTCTTTCATATAAAAGACTTCTAGGATTTTAAGTCTTTGCTGATAATAATTTTGATGGAGTATTCATGTATTTTCAACTAATATCTGTCTAAACTGTGAATGTAGGCATGAGTGTTCCTTTAAATGCTCTGAAATTGAACTATGCTTATCCTAGTGAAACATAAGCCTTCTGGTCAGCATCATTGTTGTAAAACCAACATACATATTAACATTTTTATCAGAGATGCAATTTCCCAAAGGAAATTTAAATTGATATACAATGTCGGTCTTTCGTAAGATGCTAGTTGACATAGAGGTATTGTTTTGGACGACTAGGTTGGTTGTATTAAATTTACTATAGTATAATTAATTTTATTTTTTTACTTGGATCAGTAGCGATATGTTGGTGTTGATGAGTCTCTTTTAATTTTTTCCTCTTATAGTCAGAATGCATTTGATTACGATATAGTAATTTGATATGATTAGAGTTATTTGTTGATGTATTGCCTACATTTTTATTTGTGTTTCTATTCCTAATAGCTTGTCTCATTTGTTCATCAACGATGTATTCAGGAAAGTCATTATTAATGAGGGTTTAAATATTTTTTTAATTCAGAATAGAAAATCATTCTTATTGAAGAGTTTGATTTTGCACTGTTTGTTAAGTTTTGTATAATAGATATTTTGTAATAGTTAGGACATTCACTTTTATAGTTGAGAGTGCATGTGTTTATGCTAGCTAGTTTTTATATGGGGAGGTAAAAAATTTATTATTTTTAGTATCTATTAATACATCAAGAAAAGGGATTTTATTGTCCTTCTTGAGTTCATATGTGAACTTAATTACAGGGTTTTTTTGAAAGATTTTTTGGAGTTCATGTATTTTGCTGATGGAGGGCTTTTTTTTTTTTTGTAGTGTTATTACGTTGTTTTCTAGGTTAGTCACGTAGAAATTGCTCAAAGTTGGTCCCAGAATAGAACCCATAGGGACAATATCACATTTTATATTATTTTGATGGTCATAGAAAGGAACTTCTGAGGTGCACATCAAGAGCAGTTTCTTTAAAATGTTAGGACAAATTTTTAAAGGAGGGAGAGATAGATTTTGGCAGATATTCTTTATGCTTATGTCTATCGTTTCCATGAGTGGGACGTTGGTGAATAAACTTTCAACGTCGTGTGAGGCTAAATTTTGGCATTTTTCTTATCAATTTTCTATGGCCACCAAGAAATTAATTTGTGGACTCGAAATGATTGAAAGTAAAATAAATTCACATAATACATAAATTATTTAAACAAACCTGTTTGATTGAAAATATGCTGCCTATATATATATATATATATATATATATATATACACACACACAATTTACCAAAAAAAAGTTTTAGAAATTTGAAATTTTCTACTTTAATTTCTATGGATACCTCAAAAAAATAAAATAAAAAAAGCAATAAAAATGAAGCCTCCACCACCCATGGAGTGATTTCTTGAAATGTGTCAAAATGCCCACAAGGCACAAGAAATGCTGACCAATTTGACAGATGAACAAATCAATCAACCTTTTCAAATACTCTGAACTTTTCAATAGCACCTTTATATAATAGATATATACATTATATACACTTATATGTGTGTGTGTGTGTGTGTATATATATATATATATATATATATATATATATATATATATATATATATGTATCCTTGTGCAGGTATGCAGAAAATAGAAAAGAACACGTTGGGTGCATAATCCGGGGTTCCTTAGTATTTTTGTTTAGCGAAGGAATCATATTTTTAAACAAAAAATATTATTATATATATATATATATATATATATACACACACAGCATCTGGTAAAAATCTTTTCTTTCTTGTTCCTGAGTGTCTGCTAATGAGTAACAATGGTCAAGAACAACATTTGATCTGGATATTCAGCTGATGACAACTGGAACACATTTAAAAAAATGATACATGGAACTCGTAAATTGATTTGGGCATACACATTGATGTCAAATGGTGACAGTCTGTTTCATGAAGATTGCATGGATATTAAGCACTTCTCCCCCAAAATACAACAGACATTAAAACATTATTTTTATTTATTATTTATGAGGCCTTAATAAGAGGGCCTGTCATGACTTTTTCATGATATGACTCATGGAAATATTTCCACTGATTTTCAGCCCTGCCACCACACATTACTCTCACTTGAAAAACAACTAAATTTTCCCCTCATCTCTTTAAACCACTTTCATTTTCCTCTTAAAAATATAGATGTTTTCCCCATCTCTTAAAAAAAAACCCAACTCATTTCTCCCTCTTTTTAAAACTCATTTTCCCCCTCTCTTTAAAACCAACACATTTTCCCCCTCTCTTTAAAACCAACACATTTCCTACTTGATACCACATTAGTGTACATCATATACATGGCCTTTAAGTTTGTGTGCTTAACTTCACTATATACAGCCAACCACTGCACTTTAAACAGTACCCCCACCTCTAATGATGATACTTTTAACAAGCCATGCCCCCTCGGCTGGAAGTTTGTTTAAGTGAGCAAAAACCTTGCATGAGGCCCACTCACACATGATGAAAAATGATATCATTTACTCAAAAGGGAACAGAGCCTTTTTCCTAGATAGATGACTTAACAAAGATCAGGGATCCATATCTCCCTGGAGAGTTCCACAACTCTTGACCCAGTTTTCCATAGACACATTTATTTGACCTATATTAGGGAACCTAACAAATAGTATGACATCAGGTCAGGGGTAGAGATATGAGTAATGGGAATTAAAAGGTGAACTCTAGACCTCACAACCTCACTATATACACACACACACACACACACACATATATATATACATATATATACACCCCATTTGTAAAAACACTTTCATGCAAACAACATGCACTATTCAAAACAAACATAATATACAGATATGTATATAACTTAAAAATTCATGTTTTCATGGCTATATGTTCAATTATATATGTCTGTGCATGTGTGTATGTATGTTCTCAATTAGATATGTGTGCATAT
>OZ010609.1:75087960-75172960 GCA_963932145.1 Acanthosepion lycidas | reverse complement strand
ACACACGGTGTATTGTCATATGCGCCACAATTCAATTAATAAAATTTAGTATAAAATGTGTTTTTCTTGTTTTATTTTCCATTTGCATAAAGAAAGTGAACATTAAATTAGGGCTTAAGTTCATAAATCATTAAAAAGAAGCACGTTTTGCATATTTCGACAACTTAAATGATTTACAAAAAAATAAAATAGTATCAACAACACTTTAGCTTTTATTCTTCAGAATATATTGCTTAACTTGGATATTTTTAGGTAAAAAATAACTTTGCATAATCAAGCAGAACGCACTGTATATATATATATATATATATAGATACCACCACAGAACATGTGATACCTAAGTTTTAAAATAAAGTTTTAAAACTGAAAAATCTTTCTTGAAGCTTTTATTTTCAAGTAAATTGATTAAATTTTATATTTTCAATAAACAAAATACTTTGCTATATTTCAAAAACTAGTTTTTGATATTGAATGGAAAAATTGTTTATTTTTGTTTTTTCTAAAATTAGTACACTTAGTTTTAGTTGCCTTTCATTTCTTTATTTAAAAAAATTTTCCAAAAATAAAATATACTTTTCTGAAACTTTATTCAAGGAATATTAACTGATCTAAAGTATAATTAATCTGATTTGAAACAAATATTATTTACTTCAAGTTTCAAATGTCGCAGAAATGCATGTTAGTAGCTGTTTATTTAAGCTGTTCATGTGTTTGACAGCTTGATGATAGATGGTGGGTTGTATAATGTTACTCTCTGGTGGTTTTAGCCATAAAAAATAATTGAATACAATGTGATCATCTTTTATATATAACTTTTAAGCACTCAGAAATCTTAAAATTTTAGAGAAATATTCTTTGTAATCTAATGTTTTATTGAATTTTAGAAACTTTGGCTTTAAATTTCCTATGATGTGACACTATTTAATGCTGAAAGACATTTAATGCTGAAAAATAAGGGTTAAAAAATAGACTGAGCAGCTATAATATTTAAAGCTGGAAAGTAAGGATTAGAAGATATAATGAAGGATAGACTGATCAGCTACAATGAAGAAAATTAAAGATTTTATTTTTAAGAAATTAAGATTCTCAGAGAATGAGAATTGCAGGAAGGATAATGTTTTGATAGAGCAATGTGGCACGTGTGAGAGTAATTAATTACAAAAGGCAATGGAGGTAACTGGGATGGGCTGATTCAGCCAGAAGGGTGATCAAAGGACCCAGAGCTGAGAACAATAGCGTCTTAAGTTTATAAAACAAGAAAGTGTATAAACATACTGACGAATAGGGGGGGGAAAAAAAAAATTAAAAATAAAAATGAGTTTTCGGTAGAGCGAAATTATACTCACACATGGCAGCAAGTGTTTGTCCGCTTTCTTTCTCATGATAACCAGTGAATGTATGACTTACCTTAACTCCAAGCATCAAGTTTCAACGAAACGCAGAACGGGGGAGAACAACGGCTAATCCTCCGCCCCTACCAACAGTGGGCTTGGGATACTTGCTTTCAATAAAATTAAGAACAACTGGAGAAAGAAAAAAAAACAATTCCATATCTCATCATGCCATTGCCTCTCTCTGTCTTTTTTACAAATACTTTCATGGTAATTGCTCCGAGGAGCTGCATTCACTGGTTTCCAGACTTCATGAATTCAAGCGCCCTATGAGGCTGGCTTCCCGCTTTCACCCTTTCACTGTCAAAACTATTAAATGTAGCCGTCTCTTCTACACCAAAAGCTTCATATCTCGCACCTCTCGCCTGTGGAACTCCCTTCCCTATTCCAGTTCCCCTGAGAGCTATAATCTCCAAATATTCAAATGTAATGTCAATCAATATCTCCAGTTGCCTTGATCTATCCACTATCCTTCTCCTCATCCTTTCTGCTATCACTCCTATCTGATATTGCTCCAAATTTTCTGTAACCCCTTGTGTCCTAGTGGCTTCTTGCCTTGCTTGGGGTGAAACGCTTAAAAAAATAAAAAAAAAATAAAAAAAGGCCATAATTTTACAAATAGGCAATCTTGACAACTGATGAATGATGGTCATTAAAAATGCTGGTTATCAAAACACAATAGAAAGCAGATCCAATCTGTCAATCAGAAGTGAAAAACAGAGATCCTTCATAAACAGGTATAGAATTTAAGGAATGGCCAATGAAGAAGGGACATGGATTAAATACCAGAATTTTGACTTGCGTAGGCATATTTCTGAATGATAATTTTAATTCTAATGCTGACAAGCCAGAAAACCCTATGTAAGCAAAACGTCAAGGAGATAAAGTCTTTTATTTAATGAGGTAAATTGAATCACATCATAAAGATCAAGAAGCCATTGGCCGGGTGGTAGCCATTGTGGCAGGCACAGCTAAGACAACAGGAAAGATGGAGAAATTATTAACACCTTCGAAAGCTGTTAGTGTAAGAGGTCAATAGATGAGAGAAGGCGAATGGGCAGATCGATATCCTATGCCTATACCCTGCAAAATAGGTGATCTTACCAGAAATTGCAACTGTATATGATTTTAAACAATGGACCTTTATTGGATTTAAAGAAATCACTGAAAACTAAGACCACATCTTGCCCCATGCTGATATGAAGTGAGGGTCCATATAAGCAAACACACAAGGCTGAGAAGTGAGAACTGGAGAGTTCTGTTGAGCACTGTTAAGAATCCATATTGAAGACCGAACAGCTTGTTAAGACTGCCCATGTAACTCCTGCCAAGAACAAGAACTTTGACTTTGAAGAAAAACTATGCTAAGACCAAAAAGTTAATGCTGAAAAACAGAACAAGTTAACATCGAAAAGCAGAATTACACTAACACCAAAATTTCGTAATCCAACTCTGAGAACTTTTCTAAGCATCACGCTCTTTTAAGACGGGTTGGGACAATAATTGTTGTAAACCAAAGAACTGATATAAAAGGTAAACTTTTTTTACTTATTAACTGTGTGTCATATTTTGTTTTAGTTTACATTTTTATTGATGTGCACCTTCACCCGAACGGATTGACTTGCTATCAAAGATTCCAACAGCAACCAGACCTGTGACCGTTCCTATGATCTTAAAAATACACAACGTGGGATAGGACAAAAGGTTGGTACTGAACAGGTTACTTCAGTAACTTACTGCAGTGTCTTTTATCTTGAATGAGCCCAAGAGTTTTGGCCACTGTCTACTTAGTGGCCGTGACCAAGGAACAACCCCGAAGTTGCTATACAGGTGCTACAAGATTGGTCCCATGACCAGAGAATCCCCCAGAAGGTGTCACATAGTTATTGCTCTTACTTTCTGATAATGTCATGTATGGCCTGAATGCTATTCAAGCCATATATGACATTATCAGAAAATAAGAGCAATTTACAAATATTGGCACATATCAAAAAAAAAAAAAAAAAAAAATATTTGTGCTTGATGATTTGTACTAAACTTTTCCATTTATGATTAGGTTTGGTTGGTTGGGTTTTATAGCATATCAACCACTGTGGGTCATTTAATGCCAAATTAAGGTAATATATATATATATATATATATATATATATATATATTAAGTATTCAGTACTATTAAACATATAGCTGGCAACATTATTGTTTCAAAAACGTATAGCTAGCAACATTGGTTTTCCGAAAACATTATCTGAGGCCTTGTTGTTGGACGTAGTTTATCGTCATACCCAGGACGCCATTTATGATTAGTTAATATAGTCTTTATTTAATAATAATATCTAAAAGGGTGAAATTAATACAGAATTTTAAAATAATTTTAACTTAAATTATGAAATTATTCTAACTACAATTTAAAAAAAAAATGAAACAAATGTAAAAATTAATTGAAAGAATTTTTTTTTTCTTAAGTGTTCTCGATATATTGTTATTTATAAAAGCAATTAAAAGCTTTGCTAATTAAATAATGTCATAGTTTTACTGCATTTTTTATTTTACAATCTAGAGTAGATTTTCAACAAATGGTGTTTCTGTTTGACAAAAACAAATTAAGGATTTAAATTCTCCAATGAGTTCTGCTTTTAACTAATATAAATATGAAGAGGGTGGAATTTTAATTGCTGAAAATTTCATAAAATTAAGTGGAAGTAACACATACATAAAAAAAAATTAAAGATTTTCTAAAAAAAAAAAAAAAAATTTTCATTCAATTGTAAAGAAGTTGAGGCGGACTTCACCACATTAATTTAACTTTAGGAAACATGGCTGACACAGAAAAGGATAAGCAAAAGACATTGTTACACGTAAAATATGTATTTAACAAGATGTACAATATCAAACAACAATGTGAAAGAAAGAATGCATTTAAGTAAGAAAAATGTTGAATAAAACAAGAGTTGTCTCTCTTTAACTGTTATTTTAGTATTTCAAAGTTCACTGGAATAATGTTCATGAGAGTCTCTTATAATGGCTGTTCTTAAAAGATTTGCTGTGTTAGAAAAGATTATATGAGTGTATACAAGGTATGTTCAGTATGTGAGTGTGTGTGAGTGAAAAGGTTGGCACATGGTTTCAACTGTCGTGGACTCGTTTGGCACCTGAATTCTCACTAAAAAGAGTTAGAAAATTCTTGCTTAAATAAGTGACTGTAGGCTCCAGATCACTGTGCAGGAAGAATTGTCGCATTGCTGCGATTTGTAAATTGTCTATAATAACGTAGTGGTGATTAATTAACCAATGAATGCTTGGCATTGTATGTGATTTGTATTTTTGTATGTACGTATGTTTGTGCATGAAAGACTCGCACAAATTCCTGAAAATTTCATTAAAATCTGATAATTATTTGATTTTTGCAAGAATTTCCAAAACAATACCTTTCTTACTGAAAAAAAAAAAAAAAATGCTAAATGTCCCATACTAATCTTTGGCCCACCACTATTACAAGAAAAACAAGAATTTTAACCAAAATTTCAAATATACCAGAAATGATTAAAAAATTTAATATAATAATCAAAAAACACTTCTGTCTTTCTTTTTATCAAGTTTGTGGATGTTTTTCATCATGGTATATGATTAGAATTTAATTTGAGAACCAATGTTATACAAGTTCATGATTTTTCTGATCTTTCCCTTGACTTTTACTCCTCCTTCCAAAACCAGATCCCAAAGCCTTGATTCTTATCAGACATAAGAATATATTTTCTGACAAAGGAGATAACTGGAAAATATATATAAAAAAGATGCCATTAAATCTGGGATAACTCTCACAATTTGTCAGACCCTTTCTTCTAACCCTATCCCAAATATTTGATTCTTATCAGAGATAAAAATATATATGAGGAATGAGAGGGCAGGGGAGAGTGTATTGAAATTTTGGAGGGGAAAGTTCCTGATATTTCTGAGTCTTCTAATCGCAGATAAATATGGAGAATATGTGCTTCTTTGGCAGTGAGTAACATCAGGTCAGCAACAATAATACCAGTCATCTTTAGAACTTGTTTCTAGGAAGAAATCTATATACTTGGCCTTCTACTAAAACTACTAGAGATCCTCTTCCTAGGACCTTGAAATTCCTGTCATCAGCCTCTACTACAAACTCCCTCAACTGTAAACTATGGATCTTTTGATTGTTTCCCCCTCAAGGAGAGCTCTAAAGAAATCTGATGTGAGTGTTAACCCCCTTAAGAATAATTTACTTGCTTAAAGAACTTTTCGGTACTCAGAGAAATATTTTAAGCAAGCCTTTACATGAACATTTTTTCTTCCTTTAAGTTAAAGGAATTTTCTTTTCTTTCTCTTGTATTTGTGTATATCCCTTTACCTTTTTTTTGTCTATGTAAATAAACATTTTCTTCTACAGTTACACCTCAAGCAGGAGTTTGAGTTTTTATTCTTCTAAAAGAGAGAATTGTCCACTTTAGAGTGGACAATTCTCTCTTTTAGAAGAATAAAAACTCAAACTCCTTTCAAGCTGTTCTTGCTTTTAGTAATTCTGTCACCATCATCCTTAACACTTTCATGTGGAAATCCCTCTTTTATACATGTTTTATTAAAGATGACCAACAGGGTACTGTGACTAAACTTTTTATTTAATTTTTATTGTTTGAACAAGTGTTTTCTTTTCTGGACACACAGTGAGTAGAAACTGTCCAAATGTTCTGTAATTCCAAGTCCTTTCAGTTATACTTTTAGCCATTATTAATGATGATTTTATTTTTACTTTTTAACTGGAAGTACGGGTTGTGTGTATGTAGCTATAGTTATATGGATGGTTTTATTTTCTGAACATGGTCAGCACATCATAACCTCATCGACATGTAAGAAGGAATTAAAAGTAATGGAAGCTTTAATAATAAAAATGAACAAGCCATCACTCAATAATATTAACTATGAACATGGCCACAATGTGCTGACCATGTTGAGAAAATAAAACATTGCTCTGGGTACATAAATATAGCCCATATATCCAATTAAAAAGTAAAAATAAAGTCATCTTTGATAATGGCTAAAAATATAGCCAAAAGCACTTGGAATTACAGAACATTTAACCACAGTACTTTGTCATCTTTGATGAAATATATATATATTTATTGGGCATAAGACTAAAATTTGAACTGTTGTATCATAGAAATGATTTTCATAACACTACTGAACTCTACTTTGAGCAATAAGAATGTATAATTACTTTCCAAGCTTAACAGAAGAATCGTAATGAAATAAAGTTCATATATATATATATATATATATATATATATATATATATATTCCAGGATCATTTTCCAACTTATTCAAGATGATCTTCCCTCTCTAACATTTTAACTTACTGTCCTAGACTAACAAGGTGTCTCAATTTCCACATACAATTTCATTTTCAAGTCTTTTTTCACTACTCTTTGAACTGCCATAGCTGAAAATACTCTCTCACACGTCAAATGCCTTATTGATTGAGTTGGATCTTTTCTAATTGATATCATGAGATCTAAGTTGAAATGATGATCCTTTTCCTGTTGTGACCTCCAGATCCAGTTTCCCTCTCTACTGTTCCCTCTTCTTAAAAACTTATTCACCATTCTCTTGATGATTCTTGAATGGACTTTGAAGATAGAAGCCAGAGGATGAATGTTGGTACCATTACTCCATGCCTGAATAGTCTTTTTCCTCTCACCATTGCTCAGTCAGGAAGACAGTGGATCTAACACAAAACAATTTTAAGCCGTTCTCTTTCTAGCTGAATAATGCAAAGGGTTTTTCAGTGACTCTTACGACAAATGGTGTCAAGATGGCTAAACGTCTTATTTGAAAAACTGGAAAAAAGAAACCTTATTAGTCTGGTGTTTTTTTTAGATATTAATCGTTTTGTGGGATGGACAATTATGCTGTAACATAATTTGGGCAATTTTGCTGTTACAGCTGGTAAGTTCACTCTATCACTGATATTGAGCGCTTTCCAATAAGTACCACACATATATAATATATAAACAATATATATGTGTGTGTGTGTGTGTGTGTGTGTGTGTGTGTGTTATATAAAAATCAATAGTTTTTTGCATTAGAAAGAGAAAATGAAAAATATCAAATATTCATTATTTGTTCATATAAACCATATCAGTATAAAACTTACTGAAAGTAGACATCTATTATAATTGTGCTTGTCCCTCTCTTCATTAGTTTGCATGACTGTTACGCCCTGCTAATTCCTCATAAATAATGGACTCTGTTGTTTTGCTTGCTTCAAAAAAAAAATAAAATATATCTTGAGATGCTACTTGGTTTCAGTGAGAAAATGAAAGAATTTGGGAAGGAAGAAAGAAGACATGTTTAACATCTGTTTCAATGAAATGAGAAAAGTTGTCAGTTTAAAATTTTTTCATTTGTACCCCCTTACTTAAAATTATAACCAGCATCCATATTTATGATTGTTAATGCAATATTTTGTTAAAGTTGTTAAGCTCAACTAAATGATTTGATCTCACACTTGTACCCCCTTACTTCTTGAAATAACGACCAACATTCATATTTATGATTGTTATTGCAACATTTTGTTAAAGTTGTTAAGCTCAACTATATGATTTGACCTCTCACTTGTACCCCCTTACTTCTTGAAATAATGACCAACATTCATATTTATGATTGTTATTGCAATATTTTGTTAAAGTTGTTAAGCTCAAATAACTAACGATGCAATAATGGAATTTCTACAGATATTGTCATAGAACTTGCCATGAGCTTACTCAATCATTAATTGAAGATTAAGATTTAAGATTCAACCAAAAATTCAAATAGGAAAACCATGACATTTCTACAAGTCTTTCTTGTATTCTTAATTTCTGAACATGGCCAGTACATTGTGGCCATGTTCATAATCGATCTAATTTAGGGTTTGATTCTTGTTTTTTATAAGATGGGGGCATCAATCACTTAAATGCGTTTCATACCTGAGGGTGTGTGTCACATTTGTGTTGCATATCAAGGTTGTTATAATCCCATGTTGACTTAAATATCCATATTGAGCTTTTGGTCAGAGTGTTATAGAGTCAGTTATTTTGCCAGACAGGGGGTGAGGCATCCAATATAATTACTTATGGGTCTGTTTTCAATTGACAATTAAGAAGAAAACTAAGTCTTATCTTGAAAAAGAATTTGCGTTCTGTGTACTGATCATGATTAGGTTTACTTTAGTAAGACGACGAAATATGGTAATTTCAGAGCTTGCGTACTAGTCTTGACCAATCGCAGTCTTTCTTACCTCAATAACAGAACCCTACTTTTGATGACAGGAACATTGACTTTGTTCTTTGTGGGTGAAGAAGACAATTGTACATTGTACATCATGGGCAGAGATTTTTTTTTTTTCCACCCCCTGGTATTTTTGACCTTGGACTTGTGAGAACAATTCCTGACCTTTCTAATTATGACCCCAGATTTCTAATTTTAGATATTAAAGACCTATTGCTATTTTCCTTGCATATTTTCAGTTACATATATACAGTGGTGGGTTTGCACAAACTGATTCTTAAAATTATGAATACCTTAGAAACCGGTTTGTTGGATTATCTGAAAATAATCTAATATATTAAAAGCCGATGGTCTACATAAAATGTTAGTTGCATAAGTGCCTAGTGACACTCACACACTACCACAACAATAATGATTTCTGTGATTACATTGAAAATGTAACGAGAAATTACCATAAATATGTTGCACCTAAAACTGTGAAAAGAGCTAAAAATATAATTAATACCATTACTGTAAGTTCTGCAGAGGCTTAAAAAGGGTTTTCTGTGATGAACATAATTTATCCTGACAAAAATCATCTTGAAGTTAAAAATGTGGCAAATCTTGAAGTCATAAATTTGATAGGTTGTCCATTAGATCTTTGGGATGGCAGCAATTCAGTTCAAATGTGGCTAAGAAACCATAACATGGCTGATGACACTAGAGTTAAAAATATAATTAATACCATTACTGTAAGTTCTGCAGAAGCTTAAAAAGGGTTTTCTGTGATGAACATAATTTATCCTGACAATAGAAATCATTTTAAAGTTCCATTAGATCTTTGGGATGGCAGTGATTCAGTTCAAACCTGGTTAAGAAACCATAACACAACTGATGACACTAGAGTTAAAAAGCATCAGACTTCTGAATAGAAATATGATGAGAACAGAATTTCAGGCAAATTGCCTGAAGATACCAAAAGGTTGAAACTAAGGTAGCAGAACTGGCTGATTTCCTAGTTTTCTATAAAATATATATATATATATATATATATATATATATATATATACACACACACACACACAAATATACATATACACGTGTGTGTGTGTGTGCGCGCGCACACACATATATATATATATATATGTACACACACATACTTACATATGCACACGTGTGTGTGTGTGTGTGTGGACATTGAGGGCCATACCCAGCAACAACAGTCTTTCATGCTTAAACTTAATTGTTAGGCCATGCATATTGTGTTTTGTTTCAACAATTTATATATACTTGTCAGTGATGCATTATGGTTAGGTCTGTTGCATTATTCCAACGGTTATTGGGTGGGCGGTAACAGTTATGTTTCAAATTTGGCAATTTTATATTTTATAGTGTCTGTTTGTTAACTTTATTATTGCTTTGTTGTTGACTCATTGCATTTGTGCTTATGCATGCATTCATAATTTTTTAATTTGGCTAATTATTTATTTACTTATTGATTTGGATTCAACTATTATACTTATTTATTTATTTATTTTGTATTTATTTATCTTATTTTATCTTTTTTATTTATTTCTTTTTTCTTAGTTTTCAATTTTAAAGTAAAGTAATAAATATTTGTTTCTATGTCTGCATTTTGAAATGAGTTCTGATCATTTATTTAGTAATTTCTTTTCGCCAAGGAAGGCAGTTATAGTTATTTTCTCCTCCAGACCCAGTTTATAATTTTTGGATTTATTGTTGTAAGCTGATGCTGTTTTTCTTATTTGCCATGATATTTTGGGTGATTTGGCTATTAATTCCCCATAAATTTAGTTCCTAGTAAACAGTAGAACACTTTTGCTATATTGTTGACCTATATACATACATATCTATATTAAAGCTGTTTGGTGGATTTTAAATCATTCCACTGAAACTAGAGTGTTTTTTCCATGTATATGCTTGTATATATATACACACACACATACATACACATCCACTTATTCTCAGAGATCCCAATGCATTTTTACTCAAATACAGATGTCTTTCATTATAACCTGAGGAAACCAGAAAGAACAGATACTCTCGGCAAAGTGTGTTGTTTATTGATTTTACACTATCTCATTATCTTCACTTTGGTTTCAGATATTATTATACATATACACACACAAATATATTACTTTATTATGCATCTTAGAAATACACACACACACACACACATATATATATATATATATATATAATACTTTATTACACATCTTAGAAATACATACACACATATATATATTACTTTATTATACATCTTAGAAATATACACACACACATATATATATTACTTTATTACACATCTTAGAAATAGATACACACACATATATATTACTTTATTACACATCTTAGAAATACATACACACACACATATATATATTACTTTATTATGCATCTTAGAAATATATACACACACACATATATATATATATATATATTACTTTATTACACATCTTAGAAATACACACACAAAGATTACATTATTATACATCTTAGAAATATATATATATATATTACTTTATTATATATCTTAGAAATACACACACACACACACGCACACATATATATATATTACTTTATTACACATCTTAGAAATGCATACACACACACACACACACACATATATATATTTATTATACATCTTAGAAATATATACACACACACATATATATTACTTTATTATTCATCTTAGAAATAAATACACACACATAAATATTACTTTATCATACATCTTAGAAATATATACACACACACATCTATATATATATATATATATATATTACTTTATTATACATCTTAGAAATACACACACATATATATATATTACTTTATTATACATCTTAGAAATATATACACACACACATATATATATATATTTATTATACATCTTAGAAATGCACATAGACACATATATATATATATATATATATATATATATATATATTACTTTATTACACATCTTAGAAATACATACACACACACACACATATATTTATTACTTTATTACACATCTTAGAAATACATACACACACATATATATATATATTAGGTTGGTGCAAAAATAATTTCGTTTTCTCACAGTAAATTATGTTAGAAAACGAAATTATTTTTGCACCAACCTAATATATATATATATATAGTACTTTATTATACATCTTAGAAATATACAAACACACACACACAGATATATATTACTTTATTACACATCTTAGAAATATATACACACACATAATATTTTAGTATATTACATCAAAACATAAAAAAAAAATGCTACACAAATGAAATTATGTTTCAATGAATATTAACACATTTCATCAAGTGTTAGTAAATAAACAGTTATTTACTAAGACCTGATATGTTAAACATTGAAACATAATTGCATTTGTGTATGGTTTGTTTTTGTTTTGTTTTGGGTTTTTTTTACATGATTTTATGTAATATCCTAAAATAAAGAATATTGTTTTACTTTTGGATTGAACCCTTTTCCATTCTGGATTCCATTCAGTCTTATACATGGAATATTAGTGTTTGGGCCTTTTATATTCTTGCTCTGTCTTGGACATTGAGCTCTACCTGGATTCTATCCTCTTGGAAATATATATATATATATATATATATATATATATATATAGGAATTTGTGTATTCATAATGTAATGATGTATTGATATATTATTTGAATGCATGCATTTGTGGGTGTATGTGTGTGTATATATATATATATATATATATATATATATATATATATATATATATATATATATATATATAGATATATAGATAAACATATAATTATATGTGTGTGTATACATGTAAGTATAAATGTGTATGTGTGGATATGTATGTATATATGTGTGTATGTGTTTTTCTACAGGTGTATATGTGTATGTATGGGTATATACATATAGTTTTGTGTGGGTATGTGTATATATGGATTTATAGGTATATAGGGATATGTGTGTATGTGGATATATATAGGTGTTCGGATATGTGTAGAGGTGTGTATGTGTATGAAGATATAGAATATTATAAAAGAAGGACCTAATTTTCTGTTAGTAATGTTTTATCCAAATTTCTCATCTAGGACTCTCCAATTGGAAGTGAGTTTAAATAATACGGAGGTAAATTTTAAATTGATAATTTAATTTAAATTGAAATATATTACCCTTTAATAATCATTATTGATGATAAAATTATTTAAATTGGAATAACCTTTGATAATTATGTAGGTATCTAAAAACAGTCACGCGTTTAATTTATGAACAAAACTCAAACTAATAGATGTCAACTTAATAATCAACAAGAAAAAAGTTTAGGAAAATAAAAAGGATGACTAGATATAAAATGGATTATTCTTTCAATGTACTTTCTATTAATTTTTTCCAATCGACTATCTCATAGAAAATACCCAAAACTCCAACAAACATCAAACTAAATTCTTCGTAGATTGTTTAGACATTTAGATTTATATCAAACTTTAACCCCCAAATATACCCTTTAAAGTAATGCGAAATAACAGCGTCCAAGAAATTGAGTAAAACCTTCTCTGATGATCATGATTTATTTTATTGTATCTTCTTCCTTTTATGTCGGTTTTCTTCTTCACCCCTTACCCACCCATTCTAGAGATAACATACGTTAAGTTAAGCGATGTCTGGTCAACACCAAGTGGGGTTAGGGATAAAGAATTGAAATGGTACATCTAACTCACTCATGTCTTCTCTCCCCACTCAGTTCCTCACTTCATTAATTTACATATGCTTAATACGGCCCATCAAAAATGTGTAAATTTCTTTTCATTTTTCATTTCAACCTTTGGAAGTAAAGTCTGATGATCCAGAGCCCTTTAAAAGGGTTGTGGTGAAATAATTTATTACATGGAACCTTAAAGTGGTCTGTTTTTATTCAAACATATTTGCTCTGAATTTACATTGAGCTCTCCGGATATCATCCTCCTTGGGTCTACCCATACGGATTACCTAGTTTTGCATAAACTAAATATATATATATATATATATATATATATATATATATATATATATATATATATATGATCAGTAATATATATATATATGTATGTAAAATTAGAGATAGAGATAAGCAGTTCCCAAAACTGCCTGGCTAAGATTGCATACTGGAAAAAAGAAACTAGTGGTCATGGTCAGTCACTGCCAACCTGGAATTTGACTTAAAGTATGTTAAAGCTCTGCCATTTTTCATAGCATTGAGCACTTTTTGTAAGTGTTCAATCTTAGGCAGACTTTTTTAGAAGTTGCTTATCGTTTTTCTGTAACTGTAAATGCTCTCGTGTCGGTAACTTTAGTGGCCTGCTATTGTAGAGCACTTCTTTTTATTTTGCTTGAAGCTCTAAAGCTCCTCTACAATGATCCTTTGGTTCCCTTTGGTATTGAGCATATTTTTGCAATACCAGTAAGCCTTTTCTAGTGGAACTTTTTATTTTATTTTTGGCTTTTGACTATTTTGATCTTTGCCAGTTAGGTCACCCTCCCCCTGGCGAGTTTGATTGGCTTAACATCTTGGACTTGCCTGGTGATATAAGAGTTCCTATTTAACAAACTACAGCTACTGACCACCTGATGATTGCATGAAAGAGCATGAAACTGGCAGTCATGGTCAGTTACTGCCCTCTTGAAATATTTTATTTATATATATATATATATATATATATGTAGTTGTATATTTAGGCAGCAATCCTTCCTTTATGCATGTTTCATTAAAAACAACAGACTAGGTACTACATTTAAGCTTTTTATTTAATTTTTCTTGTGTTCGAACAAGAGCTTTCTTTTCTGGACAAAGGGTGTGTAAGAACTGTCCAAATGTTTTATATTTCCGAGCGCTTTCGGCTATACCTTTAGCCATTATCAAGGATGATTCAATTTTTCAGCTTAATTGAGTGTGTGCGTTCTGTGTATGTCTTAGTGTGTAGTAGGGATGGTTTTAATTTCTGAATACAGTTAGCACATTGTGGCTTTGTTCGTAGTTAATATTGTTAAGAGTTAGCTTTTTCTTTTTTATTATTAAAGCTTCCATTATTTTTAGTCTTTTTTTTGCAGGTGGATGCAGTTAATATATTTGTGTTTTCTACTAGTATGTTTCTAATGGAGTCGGGTAAATATGTGTGTGTGTTTAAATCGGTTCTAATGGAGCTGTGATCAGATAGGTGTAATGTAAGATGTCTGGATAACACTAATACATACACAAAATGCACACACTCAATTAAGCTGAAAATCAAATCATCCTTGATAATGGCTAAAGGTATAGCCAAAAGTGCTCGGAAATATAAAACATTTGGACAGTTCTTACACACCCTTTGTCCAGAAAAGAAAGCTCTTGTTAGAACACAAGAAAAATTAAATAAAAAGCTTGACTGTAGTACCTTGTCTGTTGTTTTTAATGAAACATGCATATATATGATTAAAAGGAAGACACATAGGCATATACTTTTTTCAGGAGTTATAAAAACACTGATTAATGTTACATAACAGAGCTATTAAGTATATATATTAGTTTGGTTTTGTTTGGTTTGGTTGTTTGGGTTTTATGGCATATCAACCACTGTGGGTTATTTAATGCCAAATCCAGTTTATATATATATGCCAAATATATCAATTTTAAATGCCTATTTTGTATGGAACATTTTTAGCAAGCTAGAGCTTATTTGCTTGCACACTGCAAAATAATCCTAGGTATTTTTGTTTAAGTCAAGAATTTCCATTTGATAAGGACATTTTATTTGCAAAATGGTAAAAGGTAGGATATGTTGTTTACACATCAGTCTACATCTTTGATAAGAGACCAATTCTTTTTAGAAAATCCAATATATTTTTTGGTTCAGTTTTTGCAAATAATTTCTTCATGTTCTTGATTGATTGATTAATTGTTTTGTTTAACAGCGTCTCAAACTTAGTGGTCACTTTATGCTGAAAATGATTTTGAGTGACTTTAAAAGTCAAAAACGTATAGCTGGTAACATTATTGTTTCAAAAACAGATAGCTGGCAACATTATTTTTCTGAAAACATTATCTGAGGCCTTGCTGTTGGATGTAGTTTATCACCATACCCAGGATGCGGATGTAGTTTAACGTCATACCCAGGATGTGGGTAAGATCTGGAAAAACTAGAAGTTCACTATTTGCCCATAGCTGGGGCCCTAACAGGTGCTACCACCCCAGGTCAAGATGGACCTGGGAACACCAGCAATTAAGAGGTGGTTCCACCCTCCTCAAAACCTCCTGATCTGAGGCCTTGCTGTTGGATGCAGTTTAACGTCATACCCAGGACGGATATATATATTAGTGAATACACATAATATCCCACATCAATAACACGACTTAGAGTTTCATGCAAACATGCAATTTTTGGGTGCAAAACACTTTTTCAGCACCTGAAGATTGTATGTTTGCATGAAACTCTGAGTCATGCTATTGACATGGGATGTTATGTATATTCACCTAAACCCTCCAGTCACCGAGTTAAGGATACCACAGTCTTTGATTTTTACCGACTAAGTTGTGGCAAATTTAATTTGCCCTTTTTCAATTGATACATTCCGCTAAAAAAAACCTCATACTGTATGGAATAAGTTATTTAAAATAGACATTTGAAAAGAATTAATTGAAATAAAAATGTGTTCTTTGAAAGACAGAGCCTATAAGTTAGAGATTTTTAAAAGATTTGTAAAATTAAAGCAAAAAATACAGTCTTTTAAGTATGTCCCAGTTTGAAAGACCCAGATCTATACAGCCTGACTAGCCACGTTAATTTTATTTCATTCTTTTTTGCTTACTTTGTTTTGTTTTTCTTTCTCCTTTCTTTCTTTTTTATTATGAACAATATCAATGAAATTTGTTTCAGGCAATATCTTGAGGCACATTTTGGATCCAGCTGAAGTCAAGAATGAAAACTATCCACTACAAAAGATTTTTATTACTTTGAGTATTTCTATACGAGGGTCATTCAATAAATAAAGTGAATTTTTCAGTGTAAGGACTTCTAATACAGATAGAAGCTTACTTTTTTATTTTTTTATTTTACTTCTTTTTCACATGGATTTAATTTCAATTGCAGATTAAAAAAAAAAACTGAGAGTTTTGGTGATTAACAAAGATGGCCGACCAAGAAGCATGCTCCAGGATTGAATAGCGCTCAGTTATCAAATTTTTGGTTGCTGAAGGGTGCAAACCAGTTGAAATTCATAGGAGAATATCAACTGTGTATGGTGCCACATGTTTCAGCTAAAAAAATGTCTACAAGTGGGTTAAATTGTTTAAAGAAGGACGGAGCAGTGTTGAGGATGAAGACAGGCCTGGGAGGCCTACAGAAGTGAGGTCTCCTGAGGGGATCGAATCAGTCAATGACCTCATTCAGTCTGAGAGAAGAACTACTGTGAACTGCTGAGGCAGGTCAAGAAATACATAAAGAACAAACACAGGGGTCATCAGTCAGAAGGAGTCATCTTGCATCATGACGACACAAGGCCTCACACAGCAGCCCAAACGGTGCAGACCATCAACGAAGTGGGCTGGGAACTACTCCCTCAATCCCCTTGCAACCCAGACCTTGCCCCTTCAGACTTTCACCTGTTTGGTCCATTGAAAGCGTTCACAAGAGGCACAAAGTTTAAAAGTGACGATGAAGTCAAAAGTGTTGTGAGCGACTGGCTGAGACATCAGTTCAAAGATTTTTACGCTGAGGGAATACGGAAGCTTTTGCACAGATGGGAAAAGTGTGTGACAGTGCTGGGAGACTACGTTGAAAAAAAAAAAGAAAGTAAGCTTCTATCTGTATTAGAAGTCCTTATACCGAAAAATTCACCTTATTTATTGAATGACCTTCGTGTATGTATATATATATATATATATATATATATGTGTGTGTGTGTGTGTATGTAATATATCATATATATTATTATTTATATATTATATGCACGGTACTTATTAGAAAGCGCTCAATATCAGAGATAGAGCTAACATATTTGGTTGGACTGATGTGAGTTTGTGACCCTGGGTTTCACGCTTTTGTCTGTTAATTGCAAAAGCATGAAACCCAGAGTCACAAACTCACATCAATCCAACTATATATATATATATATATATATATATATATATATATACATACATACATACATACATACACTTGAAATTTGACTTGCTCAGGCTGAGACCGAAAAGCCCAACCCCTGGAGTTGCCACTGATATATATATATATATATATATATATATATATATATGTGTGTGTGTGTGTGTGTATACACATATGGCACACCTTGAAAGGCAAATAATTTTTATATGGTTTCTCAACAGTTGTTTGAATTATTGAATTCCTTGTGTCTCAAAGGCATGCCTATTTGTCAAGTCTACAGTCTATATGGTTGAAAGAGGATAAGTGGTTGGGAGAGGTTTCTTGGTTATGCAAACCTGGAAAAAAATTGTTGAAACAAAAATACTGATAAAGAAACTTAAAACACCTTGCCAGAAGACCTTATACCTTCGACAAGAAAGAAATCCTGAACAAGAAAAAAAAAGAGGCAAACACCTACTGACACCATAAAGGTCTCAATGCATAGATGACCGAAACATAGCAAAAAGCACTTCAGGATGTCAGCACTTAACTACGAACAGCTTGAGTCATTACCTGAGTTTCACACTACTGCGATCTTCATATAGAACACCTGCATATATATATATATATATATATATATATTAAAT
Organism: Acanthosepion lycidas; assembly: GCA_963932145.1. NCBI lineage: Eukaryota > Metazoa > Mollusca > Cephalopoda > Sepiida > Sepiidae > Acanthosepion > Acanthosepion lycidas. Next base: position 75,154,549 of record OZ010609.1, on the reverse strand, counting down.
TCTTGGAGATGGGATAAGACTGACAATGATATATATATATATATATATATATATATATATGTATATATATATATATATATATTCTCAGATGGAGTGTATCTGTAGAAGAGATAAAAGGGGAAACTATACTTAGTTTTAGCCAACATGTTTCGTCATCTGAATCAGATGAAAGAATGCATCAGCTAAGATTAAGTATATTTTTCCTTGTCTTTTTTTTATACATACACACACACACACACACATATATATATATATATATGTGTATGCATGTTATACATTCTTTATATATATAATAATGTATAAACATAAAATTGTCTTAATATATATATATATATGTATGTATATATATATATATATATATATATATAAAATAATGTATAAACATAAAAATGTCTTAATATATATATATATATATATATATATATATATATATTTCTCAAAATGTGTGTGTGTGCAATTGGATGTTGTTTATGCATTTCCACAGTCTTCATCCGATTTCAATGAAATTTCTTTTGTTTGATACATAATTCTTCAGTGCCGGTTTGGAGGTGAAAATTCGAAAAAAAACCTGATTTTTTACACTTTGCACAAAAATCAAAACGCAAAATTTCATTTCCTTTTTCATACATAATCTTCCAATCCCAGCTTATGCTGTGTGGGCTGTGTGATTCACACCTCCACACATTGCTGACCATTTGCTGCTGACCTGATAATTAGTGCATGCAGCAACACATGTACATATGGCCCTGCAACACGCACAGTGCCACATGTTGTGCATGTGCATGCACATGACCTGTGGAACACAACACCTGTTCGAGTTGTCCATTGGCTGCACAAAGCCCCTTTACCTGTCCAATAAAATGTCACCGCTTAATTCCGCTTCTACTTCTATGTCCAGACCTGCTTACATATCCCCCTTCTCTTGGCCAAGCGTTCAATCTCTCTCAAGTGAAGTTATCTTTTCTGTTGCATAAAGCCTACTACCACAGTTTTAAGGTATTGCTTTCATTGTCGATTATAGCCATTTCTAATTTAAATTTTTTGATTGTCCTGCTAGTTTTTGCATTGCATTCACCATAGTAATAAGTAAGCTTACTTTTTTATTACTCAACATATATATATTTCCAACCTTTCCTAAAGTTATTTGAGCTTAATGATCCCTGTAGCTTTACAGCATTCTCTTCTGGTATTTGTCCACACCCACTTGTCTAAGGCATGCTACCAAAGAAAAGAACTTACCTAGGTTGCAAAACTGCTACCGCCAGGTCCGCAACATGAATAAGAGATAACAAATCATGTTTAGAATGTTCAGTTTGCCTGTCTCAAAATGCCTCTTGAAATGCTTTAGTCAGAGCCACCGAGTCTGAAGATCAACATAACCATCGGCTTTCCAGAAGAACATAACTGAACGCTTCTGCACACAAGGCTGAAAATGATGATCAAAGGACTCAATGGCTGAGGCAAAACGCCTCTTCAACTGCTGCTGCGCATGAGGCTGAAAGAAGATTGAGAGCGCAAAAACAGCCCTTTTCAGGGACACCCACCCAATCAAATTGTTAACTTCCCATTTGAGAATGTGCCTCAGTTGCACCCAATTGTTGTTACTAATATTAATTTTCGGGTGGGCCGACTTTAAACTTAAACTGCTCCAATCGAATGGCAAAATTCCAAGTAATGAAAGACTCAGTCAAAGATGGGTTATACACTAGTGTATATATCATTGTTGGTATTATTTTGTATCCAAGAATTTAATTTCTTCTTTGCTGGTGACTTACTTTATGATGGTGGCATTGATGACTAAATTCACCACCAACCTGCAGGGTCAGGACTAGAAACTTTCACCCATTCCATATTGCCTTTGGTTGGTCAAAGTTGAAAGAAAATGAAACTAAAAGTGCCGATGGCAGGAATTTCTTTAAGGTGAACCTCAACTTGCCAAGAAGTGACCCACACACTTGATTTCATGACCTTCCTCTTCAGCACATATAGAATGAAACATGCAGAATCCTGCTTTGAAACTACAACTTACTGATGCCAAGTCTCTTATAATTTTGAGTGGCGCCTTCTGTAGCATGCCCTTCAAGCATCGTCCTCTTCATCTGCTGGTTCAGTCCTCGAGATCTGTTGGAATCATCATAATGTGAACAACAGGAATAATAACACTTATTGATACATATAAAATTACATAATTCAATGTCTATCAAAGCAAAAAAATATTCTTGACATTAATTATTCTATCAGAAGAAATTTAAGCTCTCAATACTTATTCAACTGAAAAATTGTGCATTGTTCCAATTCATTCAGAAATATCAAAGTTGTTGGCTGTAGACAACCACTTTATAAGATCAATAGTTAAAGATGGCTTTGAGTGAATGAAGCCTGTAGGTCTTAGCAAGGACCATCCTTCTTCAAACCTGGTGCTAGAGAATCTCAAAGGACTGTGCCAAATAACAGTAACTTCATCAATTGAAGACTTTCAACAGCAGCAACAACTAAAATGGATAGCAGATCTAATACAAAGAGAAAATAATGACATAACCAAGATTCTGACAACTTCCAAACAAAAGGATAGGAAGGAAACTCCCCATCAATACCAGAAAGAGCGATAACAGCTATTGAAATTGAGGAATCTTTTTTCCTGATAATATTTTATAAGATTTATAAGATTTTATAAATTCCACTGACAATGGTATTGGCAGGTCAGTCAATGAATGTCAAATATATAGGATAAACTCCTATGCTTTATGGTAAATATGTGAAGCACAAACAAATAAGAGACGCCTTTAAATAAATCTTTTTTTTAAATATTATACTTTATTTTACATAATTTTAATTTATGGAAAATAAAGCATGATATTTAAAAAAAAAAAAAATACACATTACAACCAAAAACGTTTGCAGTATCTCTCTTCTTTTTAATATATATATATATATATAAAAATATATATATATATATATATATATATATATATATATATATATATATATATATATATATATGAAATGATAAATATACATATTATCCCTCACCGATACCACAACTCATCTTCTGGTGCTGAGTATAAACTGATAAACACAAAAACCAAAGAATGAGACCATAGCCTCACTTGATGTTGGAAGTTTAATTACCAATGTCCTAGTTAGACAAACGATTGATATAATTATAAAGAATATTTACAATCCATCTCTCCCTTGACTTGTACCACTGTGGTTCCCTTCTATAGCTATCAAAATAATATCTGTGTACGACATGATAGTATTTCCATGGGTTCAGTTCTGGGACCAACATTTAGTAACTTCTACATGGCTAATTTTGAAAACTAATATATTTATAATACCACCATCTGTATCTACCTAAGATATGTAGATGATATTCCCATCTTAGTCAAAAACATGGATGAAATACATGAACTACAAAAAACTTCCAAAATCTGTCTTTAAGTTCACATAGAAACTTAACAATAATAAAATTCCTTTTCTTGATGTTTGATAGACACTAATAATAAGATATTTACTACTTCCCCATATAAAGAAAACAACTAGCATTAACACATGCACTCTCAACTATAAAAGTGAATGTCCTTTTACAAAATAGCTATTAAACAAAATTTAATAAATTGTGCAAATTCTTCAATGAAAAAGATTTTCTACACTGAATTAAAAAACATTGCAACAAGCTTTCATTAATAATAACTTTCCTAATTACATTGATGATGAACTAATTAGACAAGCAATTAGAAATATTAACATAAATCAAAAAGAACATAATACTTCGTGAAATACAAATCAACCATTTGCCCTTGCAAGGAGAATTGCTGCCATATATGGTCTGGAGCCCCTTCTCTTTGCCTCGGGGTTCTTGATAAGATCCAGAGATGGATATGCAATGTAGTTGGCCCTGATCTGACATCTCATCTGCAGTTGCTCTCTCACAGACATGCCATCGCCTCTGTCTTTTTTTTACAAATTCTTTCATGGTAATTGCTTCGATGAGCTGCTTTCGCTGGTTCCCAGACATCATGAATTGAAGTGTTCTACAAGGCTGGCATCCCGTTATCACCCTTTCACTGTTGAAACTGTTAAATGTAGCTGTCTCTTCTACTCCAATAGCTTCATATCTCACACTTCTCGCCTGTGAAACTCCCTTCCCTTTTCCTGTTTCCCTGATAGCTATAATCTCCAACTATTCAAATGTAATGTCCATCGACATCTCCAGTTGCCTTGATCTATCCACTATCCTTCTCCTCATCCTTCCTCTATCACTCCTATCTGATCTTGCTGCTAATCCTCTGTAATCCCTTGCATGCTAGTGACTTCCCGCCTTGCTTGGGGTGAAATGCTTAAAAAAAAAAAAAAAAAAAAAAAACCCTAAATATATCAACCTACTATACCACAATCAAATATATTCTAACTACAAACAAGATGAAAAAATCCTAAAAAACTCGTAAGTAGTAATATATTCCCCACTGATCCCAGTAAAAAAAAAAAAAATTAAATTAATTATATACTATACTAAATTAAATATAACCAACTTAATAATCTGCAATAACTCTTTTCTGTCAACTAGTGTTCTGCAAAAGACCAACATTGTATATCAGTTTAAACGTCCTTTTCTAACAAGAAAGTAAATATATATGTTGGCTTTACAACTATGACGTTATCAAGAAGAATTGCACATCATATGAACAATTCTAGCTCAATTTCACAACATTTAAAGAAACATTCGTATCCAAATTCACAATTTAGAGAAATTTTAATTGACAAGTATAATCCACCATGAAAATAAAAAACAAAAACTTCAAATTTTTGAAGTCCTTTATATAAAAAAAATTATCACCAACAATAAATAAAATTATGAGTATAGCAACAAAGTTTTAAAATGTTTATAACAGCAAGACTTTAAGTTATGTAAATTGTAATTGCTAAAAACTTCAATTATAAAAGAATGTTTTAAAACATGTAATTACAATTTTTAAGATTTTACAATATAAATTAAGTTATTACACTTACATAGTGGTAAATTTTTGAATTAACAGCACATTCATTTTGAATTAACAGCACATTTTATATATATATATATATATATATAAAAAGAGAGAGAGATAAATAAATGGCAAATTCTGTCTGGCTGTCCAGGCATGTGTGTCTGAAACCACTCTAACTCTGGCCACACTTACTCTACATAGATATATTATACCATTTTTGGAATCAGGATGATCCTGAGATTGAAAATTTACCATTCATCTGGTGCTTGAACATCCAGCATTGAGATTTGTGTCCGGATGAGGCAGGAACTGTTAAAAATTAAAATCTATCTTCTATTTTAATCTAAATAAATAAATCAAAAATTCTGTCTGTCCGTGTGTTTGAAAAGTCTCTAAATCAGGCTATATAGACATAGTAGACTTTTTGAGGAGGGTATAGTTAAAAATTCAAATTTTAAAATAACTGGAAAAAAAAAATAGTTTTTAATTTATATTAAGTTTAAAATAACAGAAAAACTGTGTGAATTTTAAAATTTTTGTTTTAACTTCAGTTTAAAATATTTCCAAAACTTCATGAATTGTGGAGATCAGTTTAATTTCTTCAAAATGTCAGGGCACCAGAGTTAAATTCAGAAGTTTTATAGTTCCACAGAGTTTGTAATTTGAAAAACTCAACTCAATTGAAGTTCTGCAGAGTTTGTAATTTGAAAAACTCAATTTTCGGGCCAAATTGGAATTTCATATTAAATGAGGGCTTCAGCTCAAATCAGGCTTTCAGTCTAAGTCAGATTTATACCCCAAATCAGAGTTTTAATGTTTTTAATTTAATTACAAAATTAAATTCGCGGCTTTTAGCTTCCGTTTTTGAAACATGGTCGGAACTGTGTAGCGAAAAACCATATTTTAAGTCTATTAATTTCCAATATAAAAATATATATATATATATAAATATATATATATATATATATATATATATATATATATATATATATATATATATATATATATATATATAAATATATATATATATATATATAAATATATATATATATATATATATATATATATATATAAATATATATATATATAAATATATATATATATATATATATATATATAAATATATATATATATATATATATATAAATATATATATATATAAATATATATATATATATATATATATATATATATATATATATATATATATAAAAATATATATATAAATATATATATATAAAAATATATATATAAAAATATATATATATATATAAATATATATATAAAAATATATATATAAATATATATATATAAAAATATATATATAAATATATATATATAAAAATATATATATATAAAAATATATATATATATATATATATATGGGACTGCAAAAATAGACATACAGTACATATTATAACAGTGGTTCTTGAATTAATTTAATTCATTAACATCATTTTTAATAATTTTATTATAACTGTTGTAACCTAGAAAGGGTTACTGAATTAGGAATAACCAAAATTGAGGTTAGAAATGAAATGGTAATCTTTATAGCATCAACAAAATACAATACTCGCCAGCGGCGTGAAGTAGGTAAACCACTATTAGTGGTGCACTACTTAGACAGCATATTCTTCCCCACCTTATAATAGTGTCCGATGTATTTATGAGGATTGGGACATATCCATTAGTTTCCATTGGTAGGGTATATAACAATAATACATTATAACTTTGATTTTTTTAATAAATAGTGATAAATATTTTGCAAGTAAAAAGGAGTGAGTAAATGGTGGAGGTAAACATTGAACATTTGAGACATTGAAATATTTAATTTGTATACTCTATATATATATATATATATATATATATATATATATATATATATATATTTGAAATTATATAAATATAATTGAAATAATAAAACAAAAAATATTAATATACACCCCAGTATCTGTCAATATTTCTGAGATGAGATATTATGCACATTATTTACATTATTCAGACTATTGTCCTCATTTTTGTTGCCATATTTATTACAACATTTCGGCTTTGTACACTCCAGCCCACTTCAGGTGGTTGGAATTCCAACATTCCAACCACCTGAAGAAGGCCAGAGCATACAACAGCCGAAATGTTGTAATAAATACGGTGACAAAGATGAGGACAATAGTCCAAATAATGTATTAGGTTGGTGCAAAAATAATGACGTAATAATGTTGTTTTTTGACGTATTTTTTAACGTCAAAAAACAACATTATTACGTCATTATTTTTGCACCAACCTAATAAATAATAAGCAACCCAGTGTTGTAAAGGTTTAATTTTTTAATATTTTTTAGTTTTCAAAACACATATATAGCTATAATTACCTTCCCAGACCAAAACCAACTACTCAATAAACAACTTATCACAAAAAATATTTTTTTACTACATTACTAAAATATTGAAAAGAATAAATAAAAATATATAAAATAAAAATAAACAAAAGAAATTAATCCAAATAAATAAACAAACCACTCCCACCAAAACAACTATTAGAATGGACTACTCACTATTTCTGTTTAGTAAATTAGGGTTATTTTTTTTTTTTTTTTACAATGGTCAATTTTTCTACAAGGCAAAGATAACATTTTTCACCATTATCATTGTAAGATGTAGTTCTTACAATTATTACCCCATGTAATATCTGGTATGGTTCTACTATCTTTTATTTACTAATAATATTTAGGGACAGCTGTGTTCATTATTGTTTTTGTTGTTTTTTTTATCATTACTTAAGCTAAGTCAATCTAGTATTGCATTTAAATTTGTAATGTCTAGGTACCAAAAAGGAAAGTAATATTTATTTCGAATAATACAAAAATGTGGTACAAGGTCAAAAGTGGGGATAGGGAAAGGCTGATCTTCAATCTGTCTTATCTTAAACTTAGCTAGCCATGATTAATGACCCAAACACACCACAGTATTCCTTGCACCGAAACAACACATTCTTACTTACCATTCTTACTACAGCCACCATAATACCTCAGAGTCTCTATGTCATCCTAACCAGTTCCCATATGTACAATTTTCTGGTGGAATGGGATAAAAATAACAACCTCAATGAATATTTACAATGATTACAATTTATATACAAGAAACGAAACAAAATAGTGTTAGTAATACCCCCCCAATCCTTAATTGTGGCAGAAACATCAGTTAATTGGACAAAATTAATGCAGAACTAGGTAATTAACAACAATCAATCACTCAAATGCACATACTCATCCAGACACAAAAATAAATATGAAATACACACTCAACAGAGCACCCCACATCTACCAGAGAACTGACATTTGTCACCTAACGAGGGAGGGGAGAGGGTATTAAACTAAAGAAAGTTGGGGACAAAAATAAAAAAAAGTCCAATGGGCATATGTCCCCTAGCTGAGTTAAGTTGATCAAAGAACCTAAGGATAAAACAAACCTAAACCACCCTAAGAGGAAAGTTCATCAGAACAATTATCATGAAAGTGTTTATAGAAAAGGCACAGGGAAGCTCTGTTATGCTGGTGAGAAAGTGACTGAAGTTGAGATGCCAGGTTAGGAGTAATAACATTGCAGATTCTTTGAATTTAACCTATAACTGAATTTTAAAAATAGATGAGTTCATACCTTTCCCAAAATTGTCTCAGCTGAAATTTGAATTGCTTACCAATTCTATTTTTGTATTGCCAGATATTAATCTAACCACATATCCACAAACTCTATTTGCCAAAGATCAACAAGTAGCAGCTTTATTTTTTTTTTTTTCTCTTTAAATTAAAAATATTCATATATAGGAGGGTTAATTAAATGAAAAATTAAACGAAGAATAGCGACAAGAAAATGACAGAAAAATTTTATTTTATTTTTAACTGCATTTCATTTCATCATTGTGAAAAAAGCCAGAGAAAACTCCAAGGCATAAAATTTATTTGGATAACCAATATCCTTGAGAAAAATGAACATTTTTGGAAAAAGAGATAAAAGTTCAAATTAAGTTACTCTCTTAAGCACTTTCTTTTCATTTAGAGAAGAATTCTTGCATTCTAACAGATTCTTTCTTTTATTTCTAAGTTGGACATTTTTGCCAATATATTCGTGGTAAGAAAAAACAATGATATGGTGAAATTCAACCTAATTAAGGAGTAGAAGCAAAGAGTGACTGGACACTCTTTGGAATGGTAATGGTTAGAGCAGCTAAGAGAAAGAGGAAACAGACGAAAAGAGAGATAAGCAGACAAAAGAAGAAACCAGAAAGAGAGGCTGGGTTTCAGCACAAATCAGAGAGAGATAGGCAACAGAACAAATAGAGAGAGACCAGCCACAGCACAAAGAGAGAGATGGGGAAAAGCTCTGAGAGAGAGTGAGAGAGACGGAGAAGAGCTCTGAGAGAGAGACGGGGAAGAGCTCTGAGAGAGAGAGAGACGGGGAAGAGCTCTGAGAGAGAGAGAGACGGGGAAGAGCTCTGAGAGAGAGAGAGAGACGGGGAAGAGCTCTGAGAGAGAGAGACGGGAAAGAGCTCTGAGAGAGAGAGAGAGAGAGAGACGGGGAAGAGCTCTGAGAGAGAGAGAGACAGGGAAGAGCTCTGAGAGAGAGAGAGACGGGGAAGAGCTCTGAGAGAGAGACTGGGAAAAGTTCTGAGAGAGAGACTGGGAAAAGCTCTGAGAGAGAGACGGGGAAAAGCTCTGAGAGAGAGATGGGGAGAGAGCTCTGAGAGAGAGAGGGGGGAAGCTCTGAGAGAGAGAGAGAGACGAAGAAGAGCTCTGAGAGAGAGAGAGAGATGGGGAAGAGCTCTGAGAGAGAGAGAGGGACGGGGAAGTGCTCTGAGAGAGAGAGGGACGGGGAAGAGCTCTGAGAGAGAGAGAGACAGAGACGGGGAAGAGCTCTGAGAGAGAGAGACAGAGACAGGGAAGAGCTCTGAGAGAGAGAGACAGAGACGGGGAAGAGCTCTGAGAGAGAGAGAGTGACGGGGAAGAGCTCTGAGAGAGAGAGAGTGATGGGGAAGAGCTCTGAGAGAGAGAGACGGGGAAGAGCTTTGAGAGAGAGAGACACAAAGATAGAGAGAGGTAACAGCTCTAAAAGAGAGACAGGCAATGACACAAAGGGTGAGAGAGATGGGTGATAGCACAAAGAGTGTAAGAGTGACAGGTGGGAGCACAAATGGAGAGTGAGAGAGAGACCAGGAATGGCACAAAGAGAGAGAGAGACACAGGCCAATGATGACACAAAGAGAGAGACAGGAAACAGCTTGAAAAGAGAGACAGGTAACAGCACAAAGATTGAGAGAGTGAGAGAGAGACGGGTGTTGCCACAGAGTGAGAGAGATAGATGGATGATGGCACAAAAGAGAAAGAGAGAGAGAGAGACGGGTGATGGCACAAAGAGAGAAAAAGAGTGAGACAGGCGACAGCACAAAGAGAAAAAGAGAGATGGGCAATGGCACAAAGAGAAAGTGAGACAGATGGGCAATGGCACAAAGAGAGAAAGAGAGAGAGAGAGATTGGCAACAGCACAAAGAGAGAAAGAGAGAGTGAGAGAAATGGGCAACGGCAGAAAGAGAAAGAAAGATGGGCAACGGCACAAAGAGAGAAAGAGAGATGGGCAACGGCACAAAGTGAGAAAGAGAGATGGGCAACGGCACAAAGAGAGAAAGAGAGAGAGAGATAGGCAACAGGAGAAAGAGAGATGGGCAAGGGAACAAAGGGCACAATGAGAAAGGTGATGGCAGATAGACGACTGTGTATCTGATTGTAAATAGATAGAATGTCTTTGAATTGATTGGAGAAGGTAAAAATAGTTTTCCATGGATTTATTCCAGTCCGTTCTCAATAATAATAGGGATAATTCTTTGTATCCTGTGAATTTGAATTCATTTTTAATTCTAGGAAATGGTGGGTAAGTGAGCTAGTACAGAAAAAAAAAAAAGAAAACATTTTTTAAAAAAAACAACAAAAGAATGTCAGAAATGAAAACAATTACTTTCAGCATAAATAAAATATTTGTTTTGTTTTGACACAAAGGAAATGAAAATGAAAATCTTTAAGAACTTGTGAAAAACTACCAATTACAGGAGAAGAATTGTATTTAATGAAAATCAATTACATGAATTTTTTTTAAATAGACATATTCTCCATTGGGTTAAATAATTCTGAAAATTATACAATAAGTTATTATTTCAGCCACTTTTGTCATATATTGTTAAATGAAATAAAACTACATTACTTATAAGATCACTATTGTTTTCATCTATTGTTTCAGTTTTCTAAAATAATGAATTATTATTTCCATTATTTACAGTCAGACTAATATCCTCATCATTGTTGTTATTATCACAACGTTTCGGCTTTATGGGATGAGGAATTATCATTATTTCCATTATTTACAGTCAGACTAATATCCTCATCATTGTTGTTATTATCACAACGTTTCAGCTTTCTGGGATGAGGAATTATCATTATTTCCATTATTTACAGTCAGACTAATATCCTCATCATTGTTGTTATTATCACAATGTTTCGGCTTTATGGGATGAGGAATTATTATTATTTCCATTATTTACAGTCAGACTAATATCCTCATCATTGTTACTATTATCAGAATGTTTCGGCTTTCTGGGATGAGGAATTATCATTATTTCCATTATTTACAGTCAGACTAATATCCTCATCATTGTTGTTATTATCACAACATTTCGGCTTTCTGGGGTGAGGAATTATCTTTATTTCCATTATTTACAGTCAGACTAATATCCTCATCTTTGTTGTTATTATCATAACATTTCAGCTTTCTGGGATGAGGAATTATCATTATTTCCATTATTTACAGTCAGACTACTATCCTCATGTTTGTTGCTATTATCACAACGGTTTGGCTTTCTGGGATGAGGAATTATCATCATTTACAGTCAAACTAATATCCTCGTCTTTGTTATTGTAACAATGTTTCGGCTTTCTGGTATGAGCACTTATCATTATTTAAATTATTTACGGCAATACATTTTTGAAAGAAAAAATATTACCAGCAATACATTTTTTTAAATAATTATTATCAGCAATACATTTTTGAACAAAAAATGACCAGCAATAAAAACCTGTTGAGGTTGATATGCCTTAAAACAAACCAAACCAAACACATTTCCAGATCTAAAGATCATGAAGACAAGGTTAAGAAATTTGCTGTCCAATGAGAATTTAGAATTAGCCATGTTGCTATCCATTTAAAAAAATTGTTAGATGAATTGGATGCAGAAGTAATTATTGTCAAATTTAATCATTGAGTGAACAAAAGCGATTGCTCTTAATATAGTGGAATGCAATACTCTATTCTGCTTTTGAACTCACTGATAATGTGTAAATTGTATAGTAACTCATTTGAAACCAATTACTTAAAATTTAAAAAATAAATAAAAAATTAAATTTTAACATTCTGTGTTTTTATTTGGTCAGTGTTATGACACTGGTCTACAAGAAAGAATTGTAGTTGTATATGACATGTTTTTTTTGTAATTTTCAAAAATACAATCTTCAAGAGGACAAATTATAAACAACATTGATCCTATACAGTTCTTTCTTGATAATGAGTGAAGCCAATTGAAACAAGGGATAAACTTCTACTCCTGTACAAAAGATGGGGATGGTGTGTTAAACCAGGTGATAGATTTAGTATAATTTACAGCAAGTAAGGCAATAATGCCATGAAGACACAAAGGGCTTCTGGAAGCAAAAGAGAATGAGAAGACTTTAGAAAGATCCGTAAAACCCAATCCTAAACAGGAAACAAGGGATCAACCTCTCCAGTTCAAAAGACCATGGAGGAGTGTAAGCCTGATGATAGGCAAATCTATCTACTCCTGTGGAAGAAAAAAAAATGTAAATAAAAGTTCTGAGTTTTAGGCAGAGGTGTTAAAAGTATAGAGTTGAAGTAGATTTTAGAAGGAACTGGAAACCCAACACTAAACTGGAAACAAAAGATAAACCTCTACTCCTGTTCAAAAGACCAGGGAGGAGTGTGAACAAGATGATAGGTGAACCCATCTACTCCTACAGTGGTGAAATGGCATAAAAATCATGAGCAAAGCATAGCTCTGATCCACGAACCTCTGAATTAAAAGCCCAACATGCTTCCACTATGCTCTACAAGCAAGTGCAAGAGCAAAGATAAAAGCCAAAAGGTAAGAGGAAAAAGCAACAGCAATTTCTTGTTCAAATTCAAAATCAAGTCTTTACCAGGAACCTGATACAAAAACATGTGGTCAGTTCTGCACAACCCACCCTCATAAGTCAAATACTCTCTCTCCCTAACTCCTGAACAAAGACCCTAAGGAAATTTAAATTTTAGGGGTTTTAGTTTCTCAGAGGTTGGTACCATATACTAGAATTTCATAAAAAACTTTTTTTTTTTTTTTTTTTTTTTTACAATGATGTTCACTCTGTACGAAGCCGGAGAGCCATTCAAGGCAGCAGATTACAGAGTTAGAGGTACAGATTATGTGGATATGTGAGGAAGGTAATGGTTAACTATAGACTACGATCTAGGTTAAGATTCTTCTTATCAAGGGAAACATCCTCTTGGGAGTCGGTTCCACAAAGCAGCAGCTTGTGGGAAGAAGCTGCTCAAGTGGAACTAACATCTCACCAATGCAATACAAAGGTGTGTTTGTCTTTCCTGGTTGTCCACACGTCGAAAGTGCTCTCCTCAATTTGAGAAAAAGCTAGTGTTATATAGCTCTCTTAGTCCCAAACTGTTGTAATGTGTCTGTTACTTAGTTGAGTCCAGTCACCCTTAGAGTAAGTCCAGCTGCAGATTACTACAGTATTGCCTTAGACAACTGCTAAAAACGGCTTTTGCTGTCTCCCCCCAGTCCCATGTTCCATTCTCATGTTTATACACATGCAGGCAAGTTCACCTCATCACTCTGGGTATAACATCTCCCCCCCGTAAAAAAAAAAAAGTCTCGTTTTTAAGAACTGAAGATGGTGTCAGAAAAAAATTACATAGTTGCTCCAATAATAACATCTGAAGCCTTTCTTTATATTACCTGGATCTTAATTGGATTTATTTACCTCTTATGTAAGTTATTTTTTCCTTGCATCAAATACACCACCCTGCTGATGGATTTGTAGATCCTTCACAGTTCCTATGTTTTGTTACCTACTTGGTAAGCCCAAAATAATACTGGGTTGACTTTTTGAAAAAAAAGGTTGGGATTTTATTTATCAGTTGTTATGCCCGGGGTTTCGTTAGGACTACAATAGCCAGGATGCAACGAGAAAAATAAATAAATAAGAGATCCCAGGGTTCAATGTAAAAATAAAGAAAAAGAACAGTGGGAGGGGAATTCTCTGAATCCAGACACCGGTAAACACAGCAAGAAATATATAATGCGTAGACACAGAATGACAGGAGACAATACGAGAAGTTATAATACAAATATTAGGTTGGTGCAAAAATAATGTCGTTTTCTCACATATGTTACCAAGTGAGAAAACGACATTATTTCTGCACCAACCTAATAGTTTATTTACAAATATACAAGGTGCAAAAGTAAGACGAGAAAAAAAACAAAAAAAACGAAACTTAATAACACAAGGGATGGGGAGATGAGTAATCAATTAGACAAATATTACTGTGACGAATATCATAGGAATATAGAGCAAGCAGACAATAATATATATAAAAACATGCAACACTTACAGGAGATAGAGATTGACGTTGATCAGGATTTTCATCAATAATACAGTGTAATGAAAAAAAATATTTTCATATAGTTTTTTTTTTTTTTCCTGAACATAAAAGGGAGGGATTATCAATGTTCTAATATACACATGTGAATCATAAAAGCATAACTGACTTGGGTGATGATGTTCTTAATTCTTTGGGTAGCAAACAGTGAAATCTGGTTTTGGTGACATCTACTTCTTCTAACTGCAAACGGCTAAGACAGATTCTGGTGATGTCCACCTGGCCCGGGTGCAAGCAGCTAAGTGAAGAATTGTTACCCCGACACGCGTGAAACAAAACCGTCACATGCCAGCCTAAGAAAAATGCGTAGGCGTCATTCATGGAATACTGTTGGGGTCATTTGCACATTTGTCAAATAGCGTTCGTCTGGGCTACAATCAAGGATTGGACAAGAAATGAAAGGTTCTCTTCCGAGAACTGGCCCCGATTCAACTGGGGATAAAAAAAAAAAACAAATATATGCCACAATCTGCTTTTTCAAGAAATAAAGAATTTATTAATATTTCTATGTCTCGTCACACATACATAATGTACTTAAAATATACTTATAAAATCTGAGGTGAGGGTACAAATATTAGGCTAATGTAACACAGTGAATTCATCAGCAATAGTTTATCAAATGCTGATGTTATTCTTCAATCAAACATTTGTTCTGCTGGTGATGTACCATCAAATGTGTTTGGAGTTTGCTTATAAGCAGCCAAAAATTGTTGAAGTGACTTTTCCATTTTTTCTCCCCCATCTCGATTTTTTTCAAGGCTCTTTAAAAAAGTATCTATAATTTTTTCTGCACATCCATTTGATCCCATGTGGTACAGTGGAATTGTTACATGTTCGACAATCCGTTCTTTGCAAAATTCTTTGAATTCAACTGCTGTAAATAGTATGCTGTTACTATTGTGTCCAGAATTCCAAATATGGCAAACAGTTCATTATTTACATTATTCGGACTATTGTCCTCATCTTTGTCGCCATATTTATTACAACGTTCTGGCCGTTGTACACTCCAGCCTTCTTCAGGTGGTTGGAATGTTGAACTGAACTGTTTATTTCTCTGACTGGCATAGACTGTTCTAGTTCCATGTGCCATGTTTAATGGATGCCAGTTATCAGTTATCAAGGACACATGGCACAATGGATAAAAAGGCGTTAGGTCCAGTGACAGGACCCAAAGAGTGTGAGTTCAATGCCCGGTTAAGGCAGTGGAGAATTTTCAGAGAGAAATTAACAGGAGATAACTGACATCCATTAAACATGGCACGTGGAACTAGAACAGTGAGCAAAATAAAGGGTTCAGTTTGACATTCCAACCACCTGAAGAAGGCCGGAGTGTACAACAACTGAAACTTTGTAATAAATATGGTGACAAAGATTAGGACAATAGTCCAAATAATGTAAATAATGTGCATAATACCTCATCTCAGAAATATAGACAGATATTGGCAAACAGTTCTTGTAATATTTTAATAGTATCCCTGGTTGTTGCTTTGCTATATATTACCACCTCTGCAGACCTAGAAAAATTACCTACTATTACTAAACAGTACCAACCATTCATTGGTCCTGCATAATCCACAATGTAACCTGGATCATGGCTTTTTTTGTTTTTGCCCAAGGTTGAATTTTTACTGTTGGGGATTTAGCTGTCAATGCATCGTCTTGGCAAGACTTTACTAGATCTTTGACATCCTGATCCATTTCCTTCCAGTATACGTAACTTTGCAAAAATGATTTCATGCAAAATATCCCAGGGTGTCCATCATGGAACTGCTACAATATTTGTTTTTGCAAAGTCTATGATATTACAACTCGTTCATACATTAAATGTCCATCACACATGGAAAATGACTTCCTTACCACTGAACATTTTTAATTCATTTATTTTCCTTTTTATCATTCCTTAGAGATTTGTCTTTCTGGAATTCACTCTGTCTTCTTTCATAATTGATAACACTCTTATTTTATTTCATAGAGTATGTTTTATTTCTTCCTCAGCTTTTATCTATGCAATGATGGTATCTTCAAGTAAACTTCCACACTTAGGTATTAATCTTGACAGGCTATCTGCATGTCCCATCTCTTTAGATGGCAAATATTCAATAATTAAATCATATCCTAGCAACATCATCGCCCATCATTGTAGGCAGTTTGCCGAATAGACAGAAATACTTTTTTCGAGCTGAATATTTCCAAAAGTGGTTTATGATCAGTTTGTAGCATAAACTTTCTACCATATAACATTCTGTGAAATTTTTTATTGAAAAAGTTATTGCCAACGCTTCTTTTTTCATTTTGGCTAAAATTTCTTTCCACCCATAATGAAATTCTTGACACATCATTAACAGCAATTTTTGTTTTTCCAACCTATTTTTTTTGTGTAGTAATACCCGCTCAGTTACCATATTCTTTAGCATTAGTAGCTATTATTTCCAATGAAGGGTCAAAGTGCACCAGCACAAGCTCAGAAGTTAGTATTTTTTTTTTTCAAATGTTTTCTAAGATTTTCTAAGCACAGCATAGATGTGGCACAAGGCCAAAAGTATGGGGCACCCAGTGAGGATTACAACTCACTACTCATTTGTAACAGTTCTAGCAAGACAAACTTGCTAACTATCATGCCATGTCAAGGTGCCCAAAGTGATTTTCTAAGCGTAGCTCAGATGTGGCACAAGGCCAAATATATGGGTCATCCAGTGAGGATTGAACTCGCTATTCATTCGTAATTAATCTAGCGAGACAGGTTTAACAACCATTACGTCACAAAGTTCCCAAAGTGATTTTCTAAGTGTAGCATAGATGTGGCACAAGGCCAAATATATGGGTCATCCAGTGAGGATTGAACTCGCTATTCATTCGTAATTAATCTAGCGAGACAGGTTTAACAACCATTACGTCACAAAGTTCCCAAAGTGATTTTCTAAGTGTAGCATAGATGTGGCACAAGGCCAAATATATGGGTCATCCAGTGAGGATTGAACTCACTATTCATTCGTAATTGTTCTAGCAAGACAAGCTTGTTAACCATTACACCACGTCAAGGTGCCTATTAGTTGCCCATTCAATGGAGCTCTCAGTTCGTACATTTTTGTTATATACTGACTATAATAATTCAGGATTCCTAAAAATGATTGTAATGTAAAAATGTTTGAAGGAGCTGGCATATCTTTTATGGTCCTTATTTTTTCTAGACCATCTTTATCAATAATTTAGCCTAAATATTTAACTTGTGACAAATAATTCATATTTGTCTTCAGCCAATTTAAAACCAAAATTCTCTTATTCATTTGAACATTCTTGCTACATGGTTCCTGTATTCATCTACCATTTTGCTTCAATGTCTAATAAATGAAAGTGAGTAAATAATGCTTATGTATTTTTTTTATGCTATGTGATGCCAACGAACACTCATAACTTTTGTGATGCTCGTTTGTAATTGTAAATAAAACTATAATAACACTGTTGAATAATGCTGGTGTCAGATGCCTTTGAATAATCTTGCTTTAATAGTATTTGTTTGATAATACTCGCTCGTATGGTAGCCACTGAGTAGTAATTCATATAAGGAAATAGTATAGTGAATAGAGTAGAGAATAGTGGTCCATATAGTAATAGATGATAGAATAGAAATAGTGATATAGAATAGACTAGAAATGTGATCCATTAAACACACGCTACCACCTATATATGCATTTCCTATATGATCAGGTAGTCTGCTTAATTCAATAATGGGATCACTTGTATTTGCTCACTGGTGATCTATGTTCAAACTCAATTATCAGCAGCAACACTTTATTCCTATATAACATTATGCAAATTAATATTTAAATTATTATAGTTTGGGATTAATTTATTATATATTTTAAATAATATGGTTATGAATTTAACTATTTTCTTTTCATTTTTTTTCCTTTTTGGGGTCATGTATCTTTGGTTTGGGAAATGAAGAGATTTCGAAGAAATTCAGAACACAGATTTATATTTTGGTGACACTCTTGAGAATTTTACTTTCTCTTTTAATAAGTTTGCCATTTTTTTTTTTTACATCAAAGTCGTGGTTAAATTCATTTCTATGTATAGCTAATGCATTTGATAAATTGTTGGGTATAAGATCCCTTTTGTGTTCATAGGTATGTATTTTTAAATTTCTGCAAGTTTCCCCAGTGTATTATGAGGAGCAGTTATGGCATTTTACTGCTTTTATCTATTTTGTTGTCATTAATATTGTTATCCCTTTTGCAGTTGTATATTTTGTATGCTTTTCTCTTAGCACTGTGGATGAAATAATGAAAGTATTGCAGGATTTTGAAACTGTTTTCTATACATATTGCTTCTTTGGGTAAGTATTGGAGACTGTAGATTCTTAGTGATCTTGAATAGATATTTGGTTGGGAATTGGTGAGTTTTAGATGCAATCCATTGCTAGGCCTGCTGATAAGAAATTTGGTTCACTGTGTCAGGCTAGAAAATTTTTCTCTCCTGGATCTATCTTACATATTTATAAATCTACCATTTGTCCAGTTTTTGAATATTACTACTACATGTGGTCCAGTGCTCCTGCTATATATTTAGAAATTCTTGACAAAATCGAAAGAATCAGCAATATTAGTGGCGCTAACCTGGCATCTCTGTTTCAGTTTCTTACCTTTGTAATGTAGCTTCCCTGTGCCTTTTCTATAAATACTTTCATTGGAGTTGTTTCTGAAGAACTCACTGTTATGGTTCCTAGACTTTTTGGAATTTAAATGCAGTAGTACTAGATTGGCAACAAGGTCTCATCAATTTACAGTTGAATCGATTTGAGGTACCCATAAGTTCTACACTAAGTTTCTTTTCTTGCACTTCTCACTTGTTAAACTCTCTTTCAACTCCATGATTTCTAGCAAACTTTGATATTGAAAAAATTAAATGCAATGTCAATCGTTATCCACTGTCATTCTGATTACTCTTCTATTGTTCTCACTCCTTAATAAAGTTTCTTTTTCCTCATTCTTCAACACTCAGTAACCCATTGTGTCTTAGTGGCTTTACTGCCTTCCATGAGGTAATATGATTAAAAAAAATTCAAATATCAATCATTATCTACTGTCATTCTGATTACTCTTCTAATGTTCTTGCTACTTAATAAAATTTCTTTTTCCTTATTTAAAAGGAGAAAAAAAAAGGAAGAGGGGGAAAAGAGAGAGGGGGAATATGCAGGAAAAGAGAGAGGGAAAAGGAGAGGGGGAAAAGAGAGGGGGAGAGGGGGGAAGAGAGTGGGAAAAAAGAGAGGGGGAAGAGAGGGGAAATAGGGGTGGGGGTAAAAGAGAGGGGAAATAGGGGTGGGGGTAAAAGAGAGGGGGAAGAGAGGGGAAATAGGGGTGGGGGTAAAAGAGAGGGAGAAGAGAGGGGAAAAGAGAGGGGGAGATAGGGGGAGGAGGAAGAGAGGGGGAGATAGGGGGAGGAGGAAGAGAGGGGGAGATAGGGGGAGGAGGAAGAGAGGGGGGGAGATAGGGGGAGGGAAAAAGAGAGGGGGAAGAAAAAAGAAAAACAGAAAAAAAAAGAAAAAAACTTACCATGATTTATTTATTGATCTCCTTTTGACCCTCTCCAGGCATTTATCAGCCCCCACCCCTGCATAGTCCCATTGACGCTTGGGTTAATATCTAATGCAATATGGCTGATGCTTTTTATTTACCTTCCTTCTAATAAGAAAGTTTGGTATAATACCACTGGTCAAGAAAGAAAGGCACAGAAAGTGAGGAAAAGCCCATTGATCCCTTTTTGGAATTTTTGACTGCTCATCAACCGACAGGCACATACGAAAAAATATCAATAATAAATATATACTTATTTAAGAGTTGAAATTCCTTTGCCTTTTATTATTGTTTGTCGATAATAATTGAAGCTTTGCATTTGGTTAAGCATTTTTCTATTCAGTTTCTCTTCCTGTACTAAACAGAATATACAGACAAGTGTATATTTTGTACTGGAGGAGCCTTGTGGGGTCACTCCCATCCTACCAGCAGGGATAACTTCATGTTCACTTGGGTAAAAAACATGCACAGAAATTACACTAAAAGCAAATTAAATTGTAAATTAAAATCACTTAATATTTTTGTTTTTGCATATTGGTCTGGTGCACCTGCTATATATCTATAGCTCTTTGATAAAATCCAAAGAAGAATCAACAACATTATCAGTCCTGATCTGGCATCTCAGCTTCAGTCTCTTTACCACCACTGTAAGCTGGCCCCCTTGTGCCTTTTCTATAAATACTTTCATAGTAATTGTTCGGATGAGCTCTTCACTTCGGTACATAGATTTTTTTTTAATTTAAGTCCAGTACTAGACTGGCATCGAGATTTCAATTTACAGGTGAGTTGGCTAGATGTTACTGTAAATTCTATGCTAATAGTTTCTTTTCCTGCACTTCTCACTTGTGGAACTCTCTTCCAGCTTCACTTTTCCAGCCAACTTTAATCTTCAAATATTTAAATGCAATATCAATTGCTATCTACTGTCCTCCTGATTACTCTTTCCTCTTCCCACTCATTATTAATGTTTCTATTCCTAATTCTTCCACACCCAGTAACCCCTTGTGTCTTAGTGGCTTTTCTGCCTTACTTGTGGAACTCCCTTCCGGCTCCATGATTTCCAGCTAACTTTGATCTTCAAATATTTAAATGCAAAGTCAATCACAATCTACTGTCCTACTAATTACTCTTTCCTCTTCCCGCTCATTATTAATGTTTCTGTTTCTAATTCTTCCACACCCAGTAACCCCTTGTGTCTTAGTGGCTTTATTGCCTTGTTTGTGTACCTCCCTTCCAACTCCATGCTTTACAATCAACCTTAATCTTCAAATATTTAAATGCAAAGTCAATCACAATCTACTGTCCTACTAATTACTAATTACTCTTTCCTCTTCCCGCTCATTATTAATGTTTCTGTTTCTAATTCTTCCACACCCAGTAACCCCTTGTGTCTTAGTGGCTTTATTGCCTTGTTTGTGTACCTCCCTTCCAACTCCATGCTTTACAATCAACCTTAATCTTCAAATATTTAAATGCAAAGTCAATCACAATCTACTGTCCTACTAATTACTAATTACTCTTTCCTCTTCCCGCTCATTATTAATGTTTCTGTTCCTAATTCTTCCACACCCAGTAACCCCTTGTGTCTTAGTGGCTTTACCGCCTTGCTTGTGGAACTCCCTTCCAGCTCCCTGCTTTCCAGCCAACTTTAATCTTCAAAAATTTAAATGCAATGTCAATCACTATCTACTGTCCTCCCGATTACTCTTTCCTCTTCCTGCTCATTATTAATGTTTCTGTTCCTAATTCTTCCACACCCAGTAACCCCTTGTGTCTTAGTGGCTTTACTGCCTTGCTTGGGGTGAAATTGATAAAAAAAATTATTTTTAAAGTGTGGATATATAAAAGATTATCTATTATGTGTTGGCATGGGTGTATAATTTTTTTTTCTTTACTAATGTTCAAATTCAAGGCCCAAGAGCCACTCAAGGTAGTGTATTATTGCATGGAGTTGTATTAGAGTAAGAAAGGACAAGCATTAGGAGAACAGAGCTGAAATAGACTTTAGAGGGAACCTAAACAGGGAATAAACATTTTCTCTGTCAGATTTAATATCTTTTGTTTATCCTATTTTCTAAATGGATAAAGTCAGATTTTAACAGCTGATTATATCAAGGATGCCAATTAAATGCCAGAATCTTTGACTTAAAATGATCTTGCGGCATTTCGTGCCAAGTGATTTAATTCTGAACAAATCGAGATTAATCATTAAAATCCCATTTTCTTAATCATGAAAATAAAGATCGTATATCTGCAGATGAGCTGATCTGAGTATGCAGGCCAGAATAAAACAAAATACGCAGTCTGAATCAATATAAATTAAAAGGTAAATATTTTCTGTGGAACGAGAGAAAGAAAAAGTGTCAGAGAATGAAAACAGTGCCAGGTGATAGAAATCAATGAATAAAGAGGAAATAGAGAGAGGAGGGAATAAAAGGAAAGAGGAAATTGTAGAGAAAAGAGAGAGGGGTGAACAAAAAAAGGAAGAAAGAAAGAGGAAGAAAGGATAGTTTTTTGGGGTTTTTTTTTTACAGCTTATCAACCCACTATAGGTTATTTAAAGCCAGAAAATATTTTTAGATTCTCATAATTTTTGGGAGATAAAGATTTACTGATACAGGTTCAACTAATTAACCCATAACTTGTGGGGAGAGTATTTGTGCACAAAAGAATATAACAAACCTGACTGGAATATTTATTGTATGAAATATACAATTGTGGCACATGGCCTAAAAAAGTGGGGGGTTGAGGCTGGTCGATACTAACTATCTTCTACCTAGCTAATCCGATTCACAACGCATTTTACAATTTCCACATTCACCATAAAAACTCGTCTGTCACCACTCAATCCTCCGTACACCACAATAACACATCCTCTTAAGGGGGACCTACAAAACACGCCCCATGCCATAAAAATTTAATGATAGTAAATTATTAACATAAAAATCTAATAATGAAGAATGAGAGGGAGGGGAGGGAGATGAACCCAATAACAAACCTGACTAGAATTGGAACTTGGTTCTCCAATTTCTAACTCTGAGCCATTATCCATTACACCATCTGTACATTCTGAAGTGGTAACCCATCCAGGTATTGACCACGCTTGATATTGTTTAACTTTAGTGATCTTACAAAAACCAATGTTTCAACATGATATCACCATAAACTGGGAGGAAAGGAAGAGTAGAATGAAAACATGAAGGAGGAGGGAAAGAAGAAAGACTGGAAGGAGGAAATATTGCCATGCAACAAAGTTGAGGAGGAGGAGGAGGAGGAGAGTGTGGAACAAATAGAAGAAGAAAGAGAAGAGTATAAAGACAAGAGAAAGAGAACAAGAAGAAAGGAGGAGGAGGAGGTATGCTGCAAATGTAAACAGTGAGAAAACATTCAGAATGTTCAGAATTTCGGCTAAAGACATGAAAGCAACCAAACTCCAACATTTAAGTAAACATCATAAAATGGAAAGCTAAGTTGGGTGAAGAATTTCTTAATTATTTTTAATGTTTAGAGCTACATTGGAGGGATAGTTAGGTTCAAGCTCAAGTTCTTTATGAAAATAATCGACCAACACAACAACAGGGAGAGTAGAATACCTCCATGATTAATTTTGTAGACAGTAAAATTACAGGTGTCTTTAAAGTTGATGATGCCAACAAAATAAATAAAAAGCATAATTTTAAGTTGTTTCTGAGTAATCCTGTTCTTGATCTATATAGACAATATCCCTGATCTGTTCCAATATACTGCTAAATAGTTTGTTGGTAACACTAAACTATATCGTCATATCAATGTCAAACAAGACTGCTCATTACTTCAAGATTGTTTAAATTCACTTTCAGCTTGGTGATTGTTATGTCATCTGAACTTCGATGTAGAAAAGTGTGCTGTAGTGAAGACCAGATTGTTGGTTGGTTGGTTGTTTTGTTTTATGGCATATCAACCTCAGTGGGTCATTTAATGCCAACAAAATTTTTGAAATAGATTCATAGCATTAGTTTGGTAAAAAAAAAGTTGTGTATGTGTGTATATATATATATATATATATATATATATATATATATATATATATATATATATATATATATTTGAACCATTTTTCAGTTACTCGTATTTTTGAGCACAATCTAAAAATCTATTTCTGGTAATATTTTTTTCCTTCAAAAACCTATTTCTGGTAAGAATTTCCCTTTGCTAGTAATATTTGTTTTTCAAAAATGTATTGATAATAATAATTTTTTTTAAGAAAGTATTTCCGGTATTAAAACATATTTTTACACTTTCATAGTGTTTTGACACCAGTTTGGGGGTTAAATATTTGCCCATAGCTTGGACCCCCTAACAAGTGCTTCCACCTCGGTTCTGGGTGGACCTGGGAACACCAGCAATTAAGAGGTGGTTCCATGCTCCTCAAAAACCTCCTGATCATAGGCCTTGCTGCTGGATGTAGTTTATCATCTTACCCAGGATGAAGTGAAAATCAGAGACAAATTGAAATACACTTACACATTAGATGGAGTTTGCGTGAATTGAGTTAAAAGGCAAAGAATCTTGACTAAATACACGTCAAATGGATCCCCTTTTTGTTAAGACTAGACTAAGGAGTATGTCTTTGTCTTGATATGTTAGAAATTCAATGAAATTTCAAAAGTTATGAATATTAAAATTATTTCTTTATTTAAAAATATAATAGATTCTTATTGGCTTCTATTAAGTGTATATGTGGATGTATTTAAAAAAAAAATTTTTTTTTGGGGGGGGGATACAAGTACCCCTGTTGTTTTAATGATTTGTTGTTGCCCTGTTTTACTATTATATGTTTTGTTTTTTTTTTAGTTTTTTTTTTTTCATAAGAGGAAGTAAAAAAAAAAAAAAAGAAATTGGAAGAGTTGGGTGGAAGAGTACTTTATAGGTAAGTCCCCACTCCTGATTAAAGTCTGTGTATCTTTTTTTTAATCCGATATTAAATAAAGACAGTTTATTATTATAATCTAGTTTCCCATGATTTATCTCCAAGATCACATATTTCTGGAATTCTAAAGACATTTAGTCATATAAACATTGCTTTATGAATCCTTTGTCTTTTTTGTTTTTTTAACAATGATGCACACACACACTATACAAGGCCTGGGACCCACACGAGGTAGCAGGTTAGAAAGTAAGAGACACAGTTTATAGATAACGCTTAACCCTAGAGTTGAACAGGTTGCAATGATTGGGGAAGCATCCTCTTGGATTACTTGTTGGTTGCCTTAAAAATGCACCAATCTTTGATTAAGAATCAGTGTTGTCTATCTTCTGGAATGGTTCCTAAGGAAAGCTAAACCAGTTGTATTTACTGATTTTGACCCACAAATGAGAGAGAAGTTAAGAAGTATCCATACCTTCCCTAAAGGTATCAGAGCAAATTGAAAACAAACTTAAAAAATTTTACAGCTAGAGATTGAATCTTGTTCATGTGTAGTATATTGCTGCTGAACTCAAATAAGGCGACAAAAATGTATATATGAAAAATATATAAATATCTTTGTTAGAGTTGCAGCGATTGAGTACAGTGAGGTAGAATTACAGAGGTTAGGATTATGCACAAAGGAATTAATGGAGACAAATCTTTGGTGAACCTCTAGCCAGCCTCTCTACAGATCAAGAATCAAACTGGTTATATAACAACGAATGAACTTAAAATTATGAATGGTTGTTTGTATATTGCAGTCATTATTGAGACAGGATCAGCCACAAGCTAGCCAGATTGAACAGTTGACATCTATATGTTGTATATTGCTGTTGGACTCAAACAAGGCGACGAAAACTAATATATGAAAAATATATAAATATCTTTATTGGTAGAGTCAGGGTAGACCTGGGAACAACAGCAATTAAGAGATGGTTCCATGCTCCTCAAAAACCTCCTGATCATAGGCCTTGCTGCCAGATGTAGTTTATCGTCATACCCAAGACGACTGTCATACCCATTTACAGAGAGACAGAATAGGAGTTGGTGAATGATCAGAGCACTCTACATTCAACATTGTCGTCTTTCACACTTCACAGCACATTGCTGGTGTCTTAAAGAGGCACCACTCCCTGTTGAAGAATCAGTGTTGTCCATCTTCTAGAATGGTTTCCAAGGAAAGCTAAACCAGCCGTGTCTGTTTTTGACCCACAAATGAGGGAGAAGTTAAGAAGCACGTTGTGGAATCTATGTGAGTAAGATGTATGAGAAGGTGACTTTTTTGTTAAGGCCAAGAATGTGCGTGATCGTAATGCATTTATCTACAACAAATAAATCAAACAAAAATATAAAGACAATTCAACTTCAAGAAATTACTGAAAACAACGTCATTAGAGATTTTAACAATAACGTGAATTTATATATATATATATATATATTTGACATACACAAAGTGATAATAAGTTGCTTGTTAAATGTGGCAAGTGAGATAAGGTTACAAAGATGGTCCATGCAGAAATTTAGTGAGTAAAGGTTGATAGTTTAAGTTTGCTTGTGGAATTAAAAAAAGTTTGATATCTGCAAGGAAAATTGCCAACTGCGCAAGTTCAAGTGATAGTGTGTATGTGTGTGACAACTGTTAGTGTTGATTTAAGTTATGAAGAGTTGTTCGACTTTAACTGATAGGCTAAAGTTGATTGAATCTACAATTACTGTTTTGTAGTGATAATGTCACTTTTTAGTAAATTGTAAGTTAAGTTTCTTCACGCAGCAATTGTTGTGTGAGTTGTGTTGAGTTGTTGAGAGGTTGGTAGTGGTTATTGAGTCAGTGTTTTGGCATGTGTGGAGTCTGCTGGTATCTTTCGAAACTCAGTATCTGACTAACTTGAATTAAGTCGAGCAATCTTTTTATAGATTTTTGAGGTTCCAAACAGGCTCCAGAGGCCTGCGTGGGAAAAAGGTTTGTCTCAACTTTGCTACATTTTAGTGTCTTTTAACCAATGGCGAATTGAGTTTGGAAAAGTAAAGTGATGATTGGTTAAAGGTTTATTTGGGGAAGAGTGCATCTTCCCATAGGGGGTGACAGGCAAATGTGGAAGATTCCATAAGCATCCATAACATCCCCAAATTTCAAACATTTTACAGCCAGAGATTAGGCCATGTTCACTAATTTTGTTTTTCACTCTGTTAACTAATGGGTTTCCCTCATCTCCATAAAATAAATAGCCTTTTTTTAAACAGTGTTATTAACCCTGTACAAGAATGGGGAGCCACTTGAGGTGGAAGGTTACTGTTAGGATAGATGTGTTGACAAGGGGGTTAACTCTCTAGATAGGAATCAAGTTATGCCCCTTGACCAGAACTCTCTAGGATAACAGAAAAGAGAAGAAAAGAGATTCCAAGATGGTGGTCAGGCATTCTCTCATGTTCTCTCTCAGGACACCATTAATCTACCAGCAATTCACTGGTCATGTTCTATATCTATTGTTATCCAATAGTGAATAAAATCTATAAAGGTTCAATCTGCATGTTTGTTTTTATTTGACACAAATAAGCACACCCAGAACAGTGGCATGCATAGGTCTAGTAGCACCCAGGGCGAGGATTGTGATTGACACCCCCACTTTGAATGCCACTGACCCACAGACAGTTACAAAATAAGAGGCACAGTTTATGCAGATATGTGGCAAAAATAATGCTTAAAGCTAGACTTGAACAGGTTAAGATTGTAGTGATCAGGGAAGCATACTCTTGGGAGTCGGATTCACAAAGCAGCAGTTTGTGGTAAGCTGCTCAATTGGAACTTACATCTCAACAATGGAATACAACAGAAATGAGGGTGGTTCTACAATGTTTGTACTATGGCAACTAATAGCCGTGAAGGTTAGAAATGGTGGGACTAATAAGGAAAAAAAAATTTAGACACATTGGGATAGTGAAAGTTGCCTTCCAAAAGCTAAGCCAGGTATTAAGAAACAGAAAAATTTTGTTCAAAAATTAAGAAAAGAGTACTGAACAGTTATGTAATATCAACCCACTTATGGCAGTGAATACTGGATAATCTCTTTAAAGATGTAAAAATCCTAAAGCAAAAGAAAAGTGGTTCTACAGAAGGATGCTGAGAATACCATGAACAAAACATGTGAGCAACAACAGAGAAAATGGGAACAAAATGGACACTCATACTTAACATAAGGAAGAGATAGTTGAAATTTCTAGGTAATGAGGAAAGAAGGCTTGGAAAAGTTGATCCTCACAGGAAAGGCAAGAGGGACAGAGGAAAACGGTGTATAAACTACCTAACAAGCTTTTGTAAATGGTTGACAGAACAATGACTAGAAATGATAGCAAAAAGACAATATTTTATTAAGAGCTACAAAAGACAGGAAATTGGGGAGAGCCATGATCGTCAGTGTCCTGAAGGGACTTTGAACAGATTTCTCAGTCCTTTTTCGTTTTCTCAAATTTTATTTTATTTTTCATCTCTTTTGTTCTTATATGAAACGTCTCCGGCTAAACTGTCATTTTATTTATTTACTAGCAGCATGGCCAGGCGTTGCCAGTGCTTGATTCAAAAATCGTACGACTCATAAATCTCTTCCATAACTATCCTATTTTTGGATAGAGCAGTGATTTTTTTTTTTTTTTTTTTTTTTTTAATAACACGCTGATCGGCATTCCAACCACCTGAAGAAGGCGTGAGCATACAACGACGGAGACGTTGTAATAAATATGACGACAAAGATGAGAACAATAGTCCGAATAATGTAAATAGTGTACATAATACCTCATCTCAGAAATATAGACAGATATTGAAATGAAAATTAGAATAAATTTGTTGCATAAATGTTATGTTGCAGAGAAAAGTTTTATTCATAAAAAATGAGAGCTTTCACTGGCAACAACAACTAAAATGGATATCATATGCAGATCGATGAAAACGATATAATCAACACGTTGACATTCCACAAGACCTTTTTAAACAAAAAGTTAGGAAAGAAACTCCTAGAGTGTAATAACAATAGAAAAATATTACATTAGCTAAACTCATAATTAAAGAACTGAAAGAGTAATGAAATATATACATATATTTATATTATATATATGAAAAAAATATATAAATCACGAAAACTTGCCTAGTCAGGTAGAGTGACAGGACGCTCCGAAGAAGACAAAGCAACGTCTGCCACCCACTACAACTGAGCTACATTGTGTGCTACCCACCCTCACAGAGTCAGGAGAGAGAGGGGAGCCAAAGAAACAAGTTGCCAACAAGGAATCACGAGTACTTTAAAAAAGAAAATGGGGGAACAAAACACCCCATGT
Source organism: Acanthosepion lycidas (assembly GCA_963932145.1). Taxonomy (NCBI): domain Eukaryota; kingdom Metazoa; phylum Mollusca; class Cephalopoda; order Sepiida; family Sepiidae; genus Acanthosepion; species Acanthosepion lycidas. The sequence continues at coordinate 75,124,953 of OZ010609.1, read as the reverse complement.
AACTAACGCAGGATTAAAACCAAGAAATATTTTTAGATTGTAAGAATTTTCTCGGGGTGATAAGGGCTCTTTTTTTTTTTTTTTTTTTTTTTTTAAGCCTTTCACCCCAAGCAAGGTGGGAAGCCACTAGTACGCAAGGGGTTACACAGAGTTGGAGCGAGAGCAAAGAGGAGTGATAGAGGAAAGGATGAAGAGAAGGATAGGGGATAGATCAAGGCATCTGGAGACGTTGATTGACATTACATATGAATAGTTGGAGATTATAGCTATCAGGGAAACAGGGAAGAAGTTCCACAGGCGAGAAGTGCGAGACATGAAGCTATTGGAGTAGAAGAGACGGCTACATTTAACAGTTTCGACAGTGAAAGGGTGACAGTGAGATGCCAGCCTAGTTAAACGCTTAAATTCATGACAAGGTTTACTAATTAACTTATAGCTGGAGCGGGGAATAGAGGGATTCATATCTTTCCCAAATGTATTTGCGCGTAAGTGAATATAACACAAGGGGAATTGAAACTCAGCTGCTGAACCCGCATACCACGAAATACGGCAGGAGTGTCCGTCATCTTATATAGGTCGGGTGGCATTTTAGCTAGTTTCTGTGGAAGGCTCTTGATTGAGCCTTCACCACAATACATAGGGAGGAGTAAATTCAATAGGCAACAATAAACTACAGAAGAACTTATTGGCACACCCCAACCTTCCGTCAACGGTTGCCTTGAAACTTTTCTCTTTCTCTTCCCTTCATCGTCGTTGCTACCCCTTGAGCAATGACCCAACACTTTCAACGGTAAGGCACGTGACCCTTTTGGAATGACCACCCATTCAAAGTGGTTTGACGGTTGGCATTTGCCGCCAGTCAAAGGTCACGTACAAGAGACGACCTGCAAGCATGGAGTAAGGAAGACGCGTTTTCTATCTCTGCCTCTTCACCATACGCTTCAAACACGTAGACTTCGGTAATAGACTTTTATAGTCAATATCCTTTGCCTGAATCTACCTTTAATCATCAATGACTCGATCTTAGCCAAACTTTCTGAACTTACCACCTGTCCAAAGCAAGAAGCATTCGTCACGAACCCTCAATATCAAACAGACCTTACCTCCTGTCCAGAGCAACAAGCATTCGTCACGAACCCTCAATATCCAACGGACCTTACCACTTATTTAAAGCTACAAGCATTCGTCACAAACCCTCAATATCAAACGGACCTTACCTCCTGTCCAAAGCAACTAGTCAGGAACCCACGGGTTTTTACACGTGGTATCTGTATTTTCTGGATCTCTCCCTTTGGTCTATTCTTCATTCTATGTGACAAATGTTTTCTTACAACTCGTGAATTCGGTGATTCCTTCTTGGTCGGAGTCTCATAACCGACCGGGTTAATTCTGTTTCTAAGATTCCTTTGATTTTTCTTCTTTTACCAAAAGAAAACATTCATAGACAAAGTTGCCTCTCTTGTACCGTTTATTCAAAAAAAACAGATTCTTACATTTAATCTTTTCCGCGATTTTGGCTACTTCCTCTCCAGGTACATTTGGCACCAACCATTACTATTTTTGGCACGCAACAACTTTCGACCATCAACATCAACCTCACGTCGCACAGATTTGTTGGACCACTATCCAGGAACCAAGAACTCTACACTGTATTCTTTCCTGCCAATTTCTTTTTAAAATAAACTTATATTTTGTTATGCCTCTCATACCTCATTCGTGTTTGTCCATTCTCTACCATTGCTAACCTTGTCATGCACCATTGATATTCTAAAGGAATATCAAATACACTTGTGTCGGAGTCTGGTGATCTGACACAAGTCCATACATAAACCTCACTAACCGACCAGGCTTCCCCTATAAACTCAAAATTGACTGCTGCATTTAAGTATTGCATTAATATTTAAGTTTACCTTTTAAAACTTCAACGATAATTCTTCAACCGCAACTTAATGTTAAGACAATTTGATGTACGTAGGTTCTCACTTTCGGTACAAACAATAATTTTTACTCCATGGGTGACTTTCGCAATTAATTTCGATTATTCCCAAATTTATTTCTGAGTTATAAAAATTGTTATCGTACAAAAGAAATTTGTTGCAAAAATCACGTAAAATCTCTGAAAACAATAACATTAATGAATACTTGGGAGTACAAAATTTCAGGATTGCCGGTTCAAACCCTGCTGTTAATGTTCTTAATTTGCTCACGGAGTCAGCCTAATTCCAAAATGGTATAACATGTTTGGCTATGACCTCTAGGAGTAAAGTTGAAAATGCAGACAATTGTATTTTGAAAAACTGTAATTTGAGAACAGTAATTTTTTCATTTCACATGAGCTATTGAAAGTTAGAGAGTTGTGTCCCTTTAATTGTTTTTATCAGTAGAAGCCAAGATGGTGGCGAAATCTGAAAACAATCGCAATAAAGAATTTATTTCAGGATTCTGGATCCGGTCCGGAATGTTTTGAATTTGCTCATGGAGTTGGCCTGACTCCAATATTGGGCTACGACTTGTTGAAAAAGTGTGACACACTGACATTCGCACACACACACACACACACATATATATATATATATATATATATATATATATATATATATATAGAGAGAGAGAGAGAGAGAGAGAGAGAGAGAGAGAGAGGACCGAGAGGGTGAAGATGAAAAGAAAACATGTGCGTTTATATTTCCAGCTAGAAGGTCCAGCAACAATATGAAAATGTCGGACTCGGATTAAGTCCAACTGAAAATAAAGAAGACAAACAAACAAGACCGATATATATTAAAACAAATATGTGTATTAACAACAAATTACAAAGCACATAGTCAACACTTGTGTGTGTGTGTGTGTGTGTGTGTGTGTGTGTGTGAACGTTCGTATTTGGTGAATGTTTATAATGTTCATAGTGTTTTCCCGGAAATGGGAAACGCTGATCTTCTTAGAGCTTACATCTTGTCGCTGAATAAGAAAGAGAGATTTACCTCACCACCACGTGAGGTGGGATTCGGCACGAGCCCTGGCGGAAAGAAGAGAAAAAGGCAAGAAGTCGCCTGGTATTTATAGCATGGTGAGAGACCCCTGGTGAAGAATTTGGGAATTAAGGAGGAGGTAACTCCGATATATAAACCCAACATTCGCGGCCTGACGATTGCGCCTAGCCTTAAACAGCCTGTCGCCTCTGAGTGTTGATTTCAATGTTCACTTTATGAGAAAGTCCTCCATCTTAACTGTATTCAATAGTAACTGTCGTGTATACATTCTGGGAATTAACCACCGAAAATCTTTACTAAATTACAAGACAAAAAAACATTTTCATTTATTTCTTTTTAGTTTATGTGTATTCAATTATTTTTTAAATAAATATTCGTGTTATTTTTTAGGCAATCAATCAAATTACTCAACTAATTACATGTGTTTGTTTTATTTAATTAAGTAAGTCGTTTCTCCTACTTACTACTTCGTATGTAAAAAGTACTAAAAACTAAAAAAAAAAGATCTTTTTTTAATCGGAAGGTTTCGAACGCGTTTTACTTTTCCTCTTCATCTTATTCGCTACTTTTTTCTTTATTATTTCCACATTATTTTGGTTTGATTTAAAAGAAAAATGAAGAAAAAAAAGCTACTCGTGAGGATAGAAATTGTTTCTTTTTAAATATTCGATTTTGTTAGATTTTTGAATAACGTGATGCTAGACTTAAAAAAAAAAGAAAAGAAAAGAAAAAAAAGATTGCCATCAATTAACATCAAAGTGTCCGAGAAAGTGTGTGACTTCAAGCGAAAATATCAGGTTTAAAAAAAAGGAAAACGAAGTGGTTTTTTGCCACTAAAAAACGATGAATAAGAAAGAAAAAAAAAGATTTTTTTTTTTATTATTTGTGTGTGAATTAATAAAAAGAAAAAAAATGAATAATAATGAGACCCTCGCCCACACAAAATGCCAATTAAAACAGGAAATTACAAATTAATTGTTCGGTAAAAAAGAGAAATGGCGTGAATCGATGAAAAGAGAGAAATACTTACTAATTTGAACTTGGTAAAATCGGAGGAAGAGAAAGAAAGAAAACGTGAAAAATTACTCAAGAAATTAGCCAAGAGTTTCCTCCCTTGATTGAACGATTTAAGAATGTGTTGAACTCTCACCTCCACCCCTCAACTTCGACAGCCTTCTTAGCGACACACGCACAGTCCTCGATTGAAAAATATTATCTAAATTTGAAATACCAATCACAGCAGATAAACTAAATTATTTATATCTGTCTATTTTTAAAAAAATGTCATCCCCACCCCAAAATGAAATTTCTAAAATTATATATAAGTATATTAGTAGTACCATGATTTCCTGGAACCGTCTGGAACTTTATGAAACCTTCTAGAATTTGTTTTTGCTTATTTTTAAGTTTGTATGTCATGCTATTGCTAAACTGTTAAAGGCTTTAAGAATACATAAGTACTATTAGCAAATTAAAAAATAAAACTTCTGAAATATTTAAATTTTTTACATTCATGGTGTATATGGTAAGATTGCATTTTTGGTTTGGGAGGGGGGTAACCTCTTTCAAAGAGTAAAACAAATTAATTCTTTTTTCATTGCTTTTGAACAAAAGTTCATCAATTTATGACAAAGGATAATAAGATTACAAAAAAGTCATATATACAACAAAAAATCCCAAACTGTTGGTTTGACCAACAGACTACATACCAAAAGGCCTCAAATAAAAATAAGAAGGAGGAATATACTGATAACTATAAAAGCAAAACCCAAGAAAAACCTTACACAGGAAAGAAAAAAAATACAAAAGAAAACTAAAAAAAGTAAAAGGCAAACAGTGCTCAATACTTAGGCTATCCAGACAGAGCCAAAAAACCCTTCACAGTGTCAAACATCAATGAGGCACACTTGAATCACTTTCTCTTATTACCAAATGCTTAATATAACAAACTTGACTGGAATTCGAACTCAGCTCTCTGACTTTTAATTCCAAACTGTTATCCATTACACCACCTGCACATCCAAGAAAGTTAACCTCAATAAAAAATATCTACCAACTCTCTAATTTTGATGGATGCCAAGGTTCTGCATTGTGCTCATGGAGTTTTCAGGGGATAACTCTGGTAATGATCATCCATATTGTACAATATGCTCATTGCCCAATAATATATTAACAAACTATTATTAGGTTGGGATATTTCTCAATATCTATTTATCTATTATATCATCGAGATCCAATGCAAAAAGACTCTTTTTCATTTTGTGATGTTTATCTCTACTCCAAGTATCATATGACAGGTTATGCTGGGTTGCTTGGAGTAAGATAATCCCAGATGTAATGTATCCCTGAGCACTCAAGTTGGATTGACTTCCAAGTTTAAATGGTACCAACTGATATCCTATTTACTAGCAGCTAGATGGAGAAGATTCCTGTGTTTCTTAAAAGAAATCAATAGGAAATATGACTGTGGACTCTTCCAGACAGTTATATACCCATTAATTAATTGAGCAATGTCGAGCCTGGTCAGTACCTAGATAGGTGACCACTTGGGAATACCAGGTGCTGTAAACTTGGATGTGCGTGAGGTGTCATGAATAAGTTAAGCAATGTCGAGCCTGGTCAGTACCTAGATAGGTGACCACTTGGGAATACCAGGTGCTGTAAACTTGGATGTGCGTGAGGTGTCATGGATAAGTTAAGCAATGTCGAGCCTGGTCAGTACCTAGATAGGTGACCACTTGGGAATACCAGGTGCTGTAAACTTGGATGTGCGTGAGGTGTCATGGATAAGTTAAGCAATGTCGAGCCTGGTCAGTACCTAGATAGGTGACCACTTGGGAATACCAGGTGCTGTAAACTTGGATGTGCGTGAGGTGTCATGGATAAGTTAAGCAATGTCGAGCCTGGTCAGTACCTAGATAGGTGACCACTTGGGAATACCAGGTGCTGTAAACTTGGATGTGCGTGAGGTGTCATGGATAAGTTAAGCAATGTCGAGCCTGGTCAGTACCTAGATAGGTGACCACTTGGGAATACCAGGTGCTGTAAACTTGGATGTGCGTGAGGTGTCATGGATAAGTTAAGCAATGTCGAGCCTGGTCAGTACCTAGATAGGTGACCACTTGGGAATACCAGGTGCTGTAAACTTGGATGTGCGTGAGGTGTCATGGATAAGTTAAGCAATGTCGAGCCTGGTCAGTACCTAGATAGGTGACCACTTGGGAATACCAGGTGCTGTAAACTTGGATGTGCGTGAGGTGTCATGAATAAGTTAAGCAATGTCGAGCCTGGTCAGTACCTAGATAGGTGACCACTTGGGAATACCAGGTGCTGTAAGCTTGATGTGTGGGTGGTGCAGTGAATAATAGTTCAGAATGGATAATTGTTAATCAGAGAGCCAAGTTCCAGTTACAATATTTTTTTATATGCCATGTCCATTGAGGACGTAGGGGATCATAGCCCTCCACACCTTCCTGTTCCTTGTAGCTCTCAATAAATTTTGTTTTTTTGTTATTTCTACCAAAGTATGTACTACCATCCATTTACTCAAGCTCATCAAGTATGTTATGCACTGCTTTCCTCTGTCCTTTCTCTCAATCTGTCCTGTCAGTATCAAGTTTTCCAAACCCACTTTCCTCATAATGTGCCCACAAATTTCAACTGCTTCTTCCTGGTGTTAAGTATGTTTCCTTTTTGTTTCCATTTTCTCCAAAACCTCATTGTTGCTTAGATGTTCAGACCATGGTATCCTCAACATCTTCCTGTAGAACCACATTTTTGTTGCTTCCCATCTCTTCTTCATCACCAAGGAGACTGTCCACTATTCACTGCTATACAGGAGGACAAATATCACATAACAGTTCAGTACACTTTTCTTTGTTTCTTGGGTTTGTTATATTCACTTACTCACAAATACTCTTGTGAAAGGTATGAATCCATCTATTCTCTCCCATCTATGGGTTAATTAGTAAGACTTTTATCATTAAAGAGGAGGCATGATGGGGTAATTGATAGTGGCTCGGATTGAGGAATCGAAGAGTAGAGTTTGAATTCCAGTCAAATCCATTACATTCACTTATGTGCTAATACTCTTGGGAAAGGTATGAATCCTCTTCTACTCCCTCCAGCTATGGGTAAATAGCAGGAGAGACCGGGTTCTATAGCCTTGGATGGCAACTGGTCTACTGCAAAAACAAATGACAACCTACTATGGGAAAAATCTGCCTCATCAGTCATATATCAAAAGATACATGATTGGCTAAGCATGTATCACGCATGGCACATAACTGACTGATCATTAAATCATTATTATCTCAAAAAATGCTTGCAACCTAAAAATACTTCTGGCTTTAAATAACCATAATGAATGAATCAATCAAACAATAAAAATTCATAACAAAAAAGAAATGTGCAGTATATATAAAAATAATTAAAAAAGAAAAAATGTAAACTTGGATCTTCATACCCCGCAAAAAAACGAAGTGTTAAAAGAACTGTTTTTCCCTTGACACTGCTATTATTTTAACTACCTTCCCTCCTTGGCAATCTTTATTGTTTCAAAAAGTGCTGATTAGAATTTTAATAAAATGAAAGTGAATTTATACATTTTCTTTGTTTTTGATAATTGACAACAAAAATATTAAATGCTATTTACTTATTAAATCGTGTATTTCCACTATTATATTTATTGGAATGGTTGGCAAAACATCAGCTAATTGCCAAGTGATTTGAATTTTATAAAAGATTTCCTTAGAGTTGGTTGACACATTTTAATAATTTAGTAAATGTTTATAAATTTATGAATAAAAAATTATTTTCATATTTATTTCTTTAGAAATTGGTAAATGATAAATATTGCATTGAAGTAGTTTTAATTGCATTAGTTTTTAGAATGTTGTGAATATAAAATTATTCTTGTAAATAAACAATCTAATAAATAGTGTTTAATAAATTCTCAAAAACAAAAAGATGTAAAAATAATGTATATATGCTTTATATAATGTATATATGTTTTATTCCAATTCTAATCATCACTTTTATAATATTAGCATCAATTATTTTAACAACCTTCACTCCTCGGCAATATTTATTATTTAAAAAAGTCATAAGAATTGTAATAAAACCTAAATATATGATGAAAGGGAATTTATACTAAACAACTAATACAATTGAACAAATTAAATTTGTAGTGATCGGGGAAGCATCCTCTTGGGAGTCAGTTCCACAATGTTGCATTCTATGGGAAGAAGCTGCCTGAGTTGAACTTACATTTCACTAATGCAATACAAAGGAAATGATGATGATTCACTACAATGGGCATGGTATGGGAGGACCGGGACTTAGCCATAATGGTTAGAACTGGTGGAACTAAAGAGCTACAAAGGGCAGGAAATTGTGGAGAGCCATGATTGCCAATGTACTGAAGGATCATGGCACATAGAAGAAGAAGAATGAGCTTGAGTAAATGGATATTGGAACAGGGCTTAGGAGAAATAACTGAACGACAAAATTTAGTAAGAGCTACAAAGGACAGGAAATTGTGGAGAGCCATGATCGCCAACATCCTGAAGGGTCATGGCACATAGAAGAAGAAGAATGAGCTTGAGTAAATGGATATCGAAACAGGGCTTAGGAGAAATAGAAAAAAGACAAAATTTACTAAGACCTACAAAGGACAGGAAATTGTGGAGAGCCGTGATCAACTACATCCTGAAGGGTCATGGCACATAAAAGAAGAAGATTGTGTAAATGTCAATGGATGGTTGGAAAAGGTTTAGGAGAGATAACAAAATGACAAAATTTATTAAGAGCTACAAAGATTGTAGATATCAAGGAAGCATCCTCTTGGGAGCCACTTCCACAAAGCAGCAATTTGTGGGGAAAAAGCTTATTAAGTGGAACTTACATATCACCAATGGAATACAAAGGGAAGGTTTTAGCCATGGAGGTTAGAACTGGTGGAACTAAGGAACATAGCTCATCCGAGCACTTTCTATAGAAATAGCAATAGATCAGCAACAGGCTTGCACATCTCATCTTTAAGAGAAGGGTTGCTAGATGGAAAATAATTTGTCACTCACAAGGATGCTGAGATATTTTTGGATTATCTAGATTGGAAAGTGAACACTGTGCAGCTCCTGCCCATATATGGCAGCAGTACTTCATTTTTGGCTTACTCTGGCTCTTTTAAAAGGGAGAGGATAATAGAAGGATTCAGGTATTTACTGGAATGGTTCAAGGAACCGATCATTTTTAAAGCATCTTTAGCGATAGATTTTAATGTATGAGTTCCATTTGAAGTCTGGATTTAGTTTAAGTTCTAATAGCCACGCATGGGGCCTCCCTGAGGGAATATCCAGTAATAATGATTGGCTCCGATCAGCAATTCTGCTATTGTCTCCCTTTTATGCTTGTGTTAATCTATGTTAAGCTAAACAGATGTTTGTTTATTTACTGTAGTAACAGCCTTCACAGTATTATGTATAGGAGAGAGAGAGAATGATTTCAGCCTTTGTAATTGCTAACAAAGCACAGAGAACATTTTACTGCTGACTTTGAAAAACAGATTGGTTATTTTATGACAGATTGCTAAAGAAAAGGGATAGGAGTTCAAATCTTGCTTGAAGCTTATTCTTTATTTCCAATTCCAGCTGGTTCTTAAAAAGTCAGGGGTGAAATAAAAAGCAAGGAAAAGGACAAGAGTCCATCAAAATGTCTATTCTAAATTTTAATGTATTAGTAAAAATTTTCTTTTTTGTAGAACAAATTCAAGTAGCTTCTTCCTTCAAACCACTGCTTTATGAAAGTATCTCCCAAGAGGATGCTTCCACAATCACTACAATCTTAACCTATTCAAGTCTAGGGTTAACAGTTATCTTTCACACATAACAAATATGTTAACCTGGACTGGTCATGGTAGAGTAATAGATAGCAGCTCAGATTGAGGAATCAAAGAGCCATGTTCAAATTCCAGTCAAATCCATTACATTCACTTGTGCTAATACTCTTAGGAAAGGTATGCCTTGTCAGTCATGTATCAAAAGATACATGATTGTCTAAGAATGTATCATGCATAGCACATAACTGACTGACTAGTGAAATAAAATGCAAGGAAAAAGACAAGAGTCTGTCAAAATGTCTATTCTAAATTTTAATGTATTATTTAACATTTTTTTGTAGAACAATTTCAAACAGCTTCTTCCTTCAAACTGCTACCTTATGGAAGTAACTCCCAAGAGGATGCTTCCCCAATCACTACAATTTTAACCTCTTCAAGTCAAGGGTTATCTTCCACACATATCTACATAAGCTGTACCTCTTACTCTATGACTCTTTACTTTGAGGGACCCCATTGAATTGTACAGGATGAATACAAAAAATAAAAATAAAATAAACCTATTCCAGAAGCTCAGTAAAAAATTGTGGAGTTACCTTCACTTTACTTATCCATAATCCTCTTTCAAAATGGCTTCCACCCCTAGAAATATATAAAAAGTAAAGAGCTATAAACTTGTAGTTGAAGAGAAAAATGAAAATAATGTGCAAGGATTGAGCTCACAGGATTTAATCAACTATCTCAAAACTTTAGCTTTTAATAGAGATGTCATCTCTGTTGACTGCAATAAGATTGGAGGTCTATAAAAACCAAAACTTTTTCTCCCTAGACAGCTTTAATTCCACTCAGGATTTTGCCAACTTTACAAGAGCCAGATCAGGCCTAAAATGGAGCACTGCTGTCATATTTGGGCAGGAACTCCCCAGTCCTCATTTTCCAGTCTCAATAGTCCAAAAGCATCTCCACGTCCTTGTGGGTGACAAATTATTTTCCACTCTACAACACCTCTCTCACAGAAGGGATGTGGCAGGCCTCTCACAGCTCTATCATTACTTCCATGGAAAGTACTCAGACGAGCTGCAGTCCATGGTCCCACCAATTCTCACCTTCATGCCTAGGACCTGCCACAGCACTCTCATTGTAGCAAACCACCTTCATTCTATCTGTATTTCATTAGTGAGAAGTTCCACTCAAGCAGCTTCTTCCCACAAACCACTGCTCTGTGGAACTGACTCCAAGATGATGTTTCCCTGATGACTACAATCTTAACTTGTTTAAACCTAGGATTAACGATTATTTTCCTCTCCTATCCTATCCTCATAAACTGCCTCTTACTCTGTAACCCTCACCTTGAGTGATTCCAGACCTTGTATAGAGTGAACCTTACTGTTGATCAGTTGGTCAATTGCTGAGAAAGTCAAGCCAAGAGAAGAAAAGATTAGGAAATTGATGGTTAGTCTGTTCTTCTTGCTTTCTTTTATTACCCTGTCTACAAGTTCCTGTAGTCTTCTGTCAACTATCAACACATTGCCATCTATATATTTATTTTATCACATGGATGACTGCTTGGGAATACAATGTGCAGTAAGCTTAGATGTGTGGGTGGTATTGTTATGATCCAGAATGTTGATTATATTTCATTATTCTAAAAATAACATTGCCATCAGTGATGATAAAAAATAAGGATATTTTATCATCCTACCCTCATCATTATAAATATGACCCTTCCACCACAAGAGAGTGTAGACTAGGGTACCTGTAGCAGTAGTCAGTAGATGAATAGGCAAGTAGCAGTACAGAAACACACGTCTAGCCAGTGCTCCATGAAAATGAAAAACAGACAATGTCAAACACAGACTCACAAACAAAATTCTCAGAACCAAACCAAGTAAGCACTGACTTTTAAACAAAAGAGACAGTGAGAACATTTTTAGACACACAATACCAATATTCAGTAATTCACCTCAGAAAAAGAAAATACAAATTCTTGCTATTTATGTCAAGTGTCTCAAGTTTTTAATGTTATTATTGTTGTATGTTTTATGCATTTAATTTTTGTCATTAACAATAACCCTATTACACCCAACTTAATATCAACCCCATTACAAGTCAACAAATTATAACAATGGGGAAAATAATACAACACCCAACATTACCACCCCCACCCACCCCACTGTTACTGTATAATGGCTTGGAATTGTTAATTGGAGAGCCAAGTTCCAATTCCTGTTGGATTTGTTATATTCATTTACTGCAGTTGAAAAGTGACTGCAGCAAAGATGACAGGTCAGGTCCACTAACATTGCAGCTTCTTTTTATTTTATCAAAACTCTATAAACACATATATTTGACTTGGTAAAAAATTGTGGTTCTCCAATTTGTAACTCACATGACCAGTATACTCATTTAGACTTTTTCTATGTGCCATGTCTATTCAGGACATGGACAATTATGGCTCTCCACAACTTCCTGTTCTTTATAGCTCTTAATAAATTTTGTCTTTTTGTTATCTCTCTTAGACCTTGTTCTGCCATCCATTTATTAAAGCTCGTTCTTCTTCTTCTATATGCCAGCGAAAGTAGCTCGTCGGAACAGTTGTTGTGAAAATACTTATAGAAGAGAAAGAGAGTAGCCATGGCATGTCTGTGAGAAAGTGCCTGTAGACTAGATGCCAGAACAGGACCTATCACATTGCATATTCATCTCTGGATTTTGTCGAGGATCTCCAGACCATATATTACAGCAGTATTCCATGCAAGGATAGATGGTCAATTTATAGATTTGAAGGATGGACTCAAATGAGAAAAACTTTCTAGCTTGATATAGAGAACAAAGGAGGGAAAGAGAAAATCTTGAAGATGACCCAATGTCTGCACATCCATTAACTGCCACCACAGAAGAAAACATTGATTGTGTTCACCACATGGCAAGTGACTATAAATCAAAACAGCCAATACTATTAGAATATTATACAAGAGAAATGAGAAATTTCTGCACAATGAACTTTTGGCTAATCTATTAGTTATTATCAAAGATATTTTTTAGCTGAATATGTCAATTTTATATTGATATTCTTGCTGATATGGTTGCTACATTAGGAATGACACTCCAGCTTTAACAACAGTGCAAAAGTGGGCAGCTGAATTTAGGAGGGGAAGGGAGAGTTTTGAAGGCCTGGACATCCTTGCCACTAGCAAGGAAAACATTGTGTTCACCACTATTAATATATCCCATGAGAGAGTTGAGAATATTCTGCACAATGAACTTGGCATGAAAAAGGTTTCTGCGCGGTGGGTGCCATATCTTCTGACAACTGATCAAAAGTGCACCAGGCTGATCACATCATGAGGAAATCTGACATTATTTAAAGCAAATCCACCTGGTTTCTTTGAATGTTTCCTAATCCAGGATGAGTGTTGGGTTCATTACTTTGAGCCAGAGACAAACAGACAATCCATGCAGTGGAAACAATCCTCCTCACCTGCTCCAAAAAAGGTCAGTTATTTCATTTACAGGGAAGGTGATGGACTCAATTCTGGGGGATGCAAAAGGCATTGTGTTTATTGACTATCTTCAAAAGGGCTACACCATCAATGGAGAGTACTATGCCAACTTTCAGAGTCACTTATGAAAAGCTATCAAGACTAAACACCCAAGAAAACTGATGAAAGGAGGCTTGTTTCATCAGAAAAATGCTCCAGCACACATGTCCTTGGTATCAATGGCTGCTGTTGCAAGACTGTATCTTTGAACTGTTTGATCACTCTCCCTATTCTCCTGATTTGACTATCATTTGCTCCCCAACATCAAAAAAGCATTTGGCTGGGAACCACTGTTGCAGTGATGATGACTTTTTTTACTAACAGGATGAAAAGTCTTTGAACAGTTAGAAGTCTGTTTACCTGGATAGAAACAATGCAGTTATTAATAAGAAGAGTTTATATTTATGCACACTCTAGCATCACTCCTTCATAGTCAGCCTATGAACTTTTCAGTCCACCTTGGACCTGGAAAGAAACAATGCAGTTAATAATAAGAGTTGAAATTAATACATGCAAGATTTCACAGTTCTAGCATCACTTCTTCATAGTCAGCCTATGAGCTTTTCAGCCCACCCTCGTATGTGGAAAGAAACAATGCAGTTATTAATAAGAACAGTTGAAATGAATGCATGCAAGATTTCACAACTCTAGCATCTGTCCATCATAGTTAGCCTAAGAACTTTTCAGTTTACCCTTGTAAAGTGACAAGAAGCCCAATGATAAAAATTTATGGAGTTTACCTTCTCTTGTCCTACCCATTGTCATCTTTCAAAATGTCTTCCCTCATGGAGAAAGCGCTGTCACAAAATTTCTATTTTTGTGCGTTGCAATCATTTTAAGGAGATTAGTTAATATTTATGAAAAGTCTGCACTTGATGGAAGCACAATAGGGAGACAGGGTCAGTAGAATTAATGACACTTTGAGAAGTGAAATAATGAGAAGCCAGCAGCTGCTATGAATGAGGATTAAGTCAAACCAGCCTATGAGCAAAACTCTTTAAAAGATAAAAACAGAAAACCCATTATAATGTTTGTATAATGCTCATATTTTTGGTTTACTGAGATCTGTAGACGTACTGGGATGGCCAAGGACACATTCCAAAAGCTGGGCAATGTATTACAAGACAGGAGGATTTTTTTGGTAACAAAGAAAAGAATACTAAGTTGTTACGTGACATCTGTCCTTCTTTACAGCAGTGAATGTTGGACGATTTCCCCAAAGATGAAGAAAAGATTTGAGGTGACGGAGATGTGGTTCTACAGAAGGATACTAAGAATATCACGGACCGAGCATGTGAGCAACGATGAGGTCTTAGAGAGGATGCAAACAAGGAGGAGGATTATACTTAACATCAGGAAGAGGCAGGTGAAGAAAGACCAACATGAAGATGAGGAAGAGACTTGAGGCGATGGAAATGTGGTTCTACAGAAGGATACTAAGAATATCACGGACCAAGCATGTGAGCAACGATGAGGTCTTAGAGAGGATGCAAACAAGGAGAAGGTATATACTTAATGTCAGGAAGAGGCAGCTGAAGTTTCTGGTACACATAATGAGGAAGGAAGGCCTAGAGAATCTGATACCCATGGGTCAAATAGAGAGAAAGAGAAACCAGGGAAAACAACACATGACATACCTGCCAGGCATAAGCAAGTGGTTGATAGAATGTAGTTTGGGGAAGATGGCAGAGTGAAGGAACTTGTTGAGAGCTGAAAGTGATAGAGGAAGGTGGAGACCCATGATCGCCTACGTCTTGAAAGGACATGGTGCATAAAAAGAAAGAAAGAAAGGAAAATACTGGAACAAAGGGTTGAGTGAAGAACAGGTTTAGACACATAAGAGAGATGGATTAACAATAGAGAATACCATAGTTCAGTGTGGCAATGCGCATGACTCAAATGCTATGACCCCCTTTGTGATGACTGTTCCTATGAGAAGACCTTCTACTCATAGTATTAGGTTGGTGCAAAAATAATGACGTAATAATGTCGTTTTTTGACGTTGCGTCAAAAAACGACATTATTACGTCATTATTTTTGCACCAACCTAATAAATGGAAGAGTCCATGTTCAACAATTAGTGTAAAGAAGGTTGTTCATCTTTCTGCACAACAGAAACTTCCCTTTCTTTTACCACCAAAATTTCACTTACCCACACGGCAGTAGGACATACTATAATAAAAAAAATTTTACTCGTTAGTAATATAAAATAATTAAAAATAATAAAGATTAGTTTTGTTGGTTTGGTTTGTTTTACGTCCTATCGACCCATTGGGTTATTTAATGCTGAAATTTAATATTTTTTCTAAACAACACTTTGAATTTAAACAGTCAAAAAAATTTATTTTAAATAAAAAATAATTTTATTTACAAAATAAGTCTGCTCATTTAATTATGCTCATATAAATTAAATTTAATAATATTACTGAAAATCAGTTTATATTTTTGAAATCAGTTTATATTTTTGAAATCAGTTTTATACTTTTTAGTGTTTCATAAGTTTGCTATAAAAATGTTGCCAATTTTTTTAAATGTACTGTTGATTTTGTTTATTGGTTCACTATTTACTTATAGCTGAGACCCTAACAGGTGCAACCACCTAAGGTCAGGTTGAAATAGGGAACAGCATTTAAGAGATTTTTCCATGCTCCTCAAAACCTCATATCTTCCAAGCAGAGATCTTGCTGCCAGATGTAGTTTATTTTCATACCCAGATTGAAATAATTAAGAAAAAGTGTAGATAATTAAATGTTATAATAGTTTAGAGTTATCTTTTGCACCTGCTTCTGGGAGAAATGTATTTAAAAGAAAACCAGACAGTTTATAAAAAATTAAATTAGATGTGTTACATTTGTCTGTAAAATTTGGACTTGGCTCTAAAAGAACTGCCATAATTCAGTCAAATTTTAAAAATATATATGTTTTGTATTTATTGTCCAATCAAAATTTTAAAAATAATGCTTTGTATTTATTGTCCAATCAAAATTTAAAAAATAACACCTTGTATTTATTGTCCAATCAAAATTTTAAAAATAACACTTTGTATTTATTGTCCAATCAAAATTTAAAAAATAATGCTTTGTATTTATTGTCCAATCAAAAGAGTAGCTTCCACTATGTAAATTTAAAGTTAAGATTCATCTACAGCCTCTTAGATGGATAGATAAGAAGACATATTAAAGGATAATTTAGAAGGTAATATGTCTTTTCTGCATAGAAGGAGTGAAAATTTCAAAGAAATCAGAAGACAAGAAATTTTTGCCTTGAAGACACAAATATAATGTTCCAGAAGGAAAAGCTATTTTTGGCAGTCACCGGTGGATGAACTGGAAGAACAGGTTTAATCACAGGAGAAACAAATGAAAAAAAAGCCTGTGAATAGAACTGTTTTCTGAAGAAGAAAGGAATATTGAAAGTCCCAGTGAAGCAAGTGACTTTTGCCAAAGACGTTCTAGTGAGTCTCGATGAAAACCAAATAAAATATATAAACAAAAAAACAATAAAAAGGATTCAAATTATAATAAAGCATTTGTGCTTTCCTTTAAAACCCTTAAGTTTTTCTTTCTTTTTCTCTCTGAACTGCATGACACATAAAGAAATATTTAAGAGGTCATATGCTAATCATATTTCTGCCCTGCTCAGAGCTGAAAAAAACACAATAAACTGACACTGAACTATTTCTAATTTTACTAATACCCCCCCTAGCACAGTCTGACTTCAAAACTACCACTTTCTCCAAGCTGCTACCATTATCCACTTTATAAACAGATATTTTTGTGACACCAAATATCAAAGGACTCCCTCATCACTCTAAAGCCAATAAATAAAAATATATTATTTATTTTATAACATCCTTGAGTCAGTAACAAATTTTATTCCAAAATTTACAGTAAAGAAAATACTACCACCTATCCACATCCATTTTATTGTTTATTGATTAGGTGGGTGCCCCTTTTTTTAAAATCATTTCCAACCTAACTTAAAGTTTTTGTATTACTTTCTCAAAGTTTTTCTATTATTTGAAAATTGTATTGTAAATCTTTTTAAGAACCTTTATATATTTTCATTTGTTTTCTTGCCTTGTTTATAATAAGGTGCACAAAAGGACATTTTGTGCCTGCCTATTTTGTAAAAATTGTATTTTGCTATATTGTTTTAATGTTTTATAATAAACGTTTGTTCCTTTCAAATTTCACATAGAAGTTTTTTTAAGTCTTGTTTGTTTTTGTATGCACCATTTTTGATATTCAAGATAAAAGAGTTGACTTCCTCTTTTGTTCCTCTCTTACCAAGGAAAAAATACCTTTTACTGTGATAAGGAATGTAGTTCATCTGTACATTTTCTATTGAAATAGTGATAGAGTAGTGAGAGGCTTGCTATGTTTCATCTGTGGGAAAAGGGTTGTAGGGTGGAAAATAATCACCCACAAGGATGTGGAGATGCATTTGGACTGTATTGAGACTGTAAAGAGAACACTGGGCAGTTCCTGTCTATATGTGGCAACAGTCCTGCATTTTCTGCCTGATCAAAATTTCATACACAATATTAATGGACTGAGAAAATATCTACTTTATCTCAGCATTTGAATTTCTTTGAGACATCTACTGCTGATAGGTGCAAATATAGAAGAAAACAGGTCATAGGAGATATTATCTAATTTATTGACTAATGAAAAATGTTCTGTACCGCTTTCTTTCTTGAGCCTCTTTCAAATAAAATAAATGTTCTTTTATTGTCCTCTCTCTTCTCAACATGTTCTTTCACAATCAATAACCCTTTGCATCTTAGTGGCTTTATTGTCTTGCTTCGGGTGAAATGATTAAAAACATTAA
The DNA here is from genome assembly GCA_963932145.1 of Acanthosepion lycidas. Classification (NCBI taxonomy): domain Eukaryota; kingdom Metazoa; phylum Mollusca; class Cephalopoda; order Sepiida; family Sepiidae; genus Acanthosepion; species Acanthosepion lycidas. The sequence continues at coordinate 75,106,756 of OZ010609.1, read as the reverse complement.
AAAAAGATTTTAAGAAAAAAGTGTTCTATATTTTAGCATCCCACTACCACTTTCTTATCAATGTTAAATTTTATTCAGGCTTCATACAGATTTTCAGGAAATATCAGCTTCTAATTGGTCAATACACACAAGTGGGCATTGCAATCCACCCATGTACAAATATTTTTCCAGCGCATGACCAAGTCAAGTTTCCCGCCAAATTTCTGTGAGCCTGTCATGTGATTACATTAATTATAATTAGCAGACACGAGCTTGCTCTCCTCTCTCTCTCTTCTGTTCCCTGTGAAGATGTAACCTTAAGGATTTCCGTCTCGACTACGTGCGGTCAGACATTAAAAGCATATTTAAGCATGCACGTACATACAAAATTTTCCAAACTACATTACAAACATATGAAGCATTTCCAGACAAGCAACAAAAACTTTTCTCTTTGAAATACTTTTCTAAAGCTACAGTTTATTCAGCATTTTTCAGCTATATAATTCATTCAACTTTTGTGAGATCAGATAAAAATATTTCAATCTCATTAATTCAGTCAAAGGAACATAACACCAAAACCTCTACGCATGTACACACAAAAATAAATATAAATGTTTGTTGTTATAAAACCGTTTTTATTCCTTCTTGTTGTTTCATATTTTGTGATATTTTACATTAAATATAAATTGTGTGGATACCTCAACAATATATATTAGGTTGGTGCAAAAATAATGTCGCTTTCTCACATAGTAACATATGTGAGAAAACGACATTATTTTTTGCACCTACCTCATACTACAAAATATGGCTTGTTCTGAAAAACATTGACCTCCAAACCAAAGATTTTCATCAGAAGTCTCGCAAGCCATTCGTTGCTAGTAGAAATAGAGTCATGGAAATCCATCCTCTTAAGGCTGGTTTGAATTCGGTTTTATTCTATCTCTTGACTGCTTGCCACTCAAAGCTGGAGAGACAAATCTTGTTATTTAACCCATAGATGGGGAAGACATATTCATGCCTTTTCCAAGGGAATAGGTGTGAAAGTGAATGCAATAGACTAGCCTGGAATTTGATCTGCCAATTTTACTTTCCACATCAATATTTGTCATTTTACTCATACATTCAAAAGTTGCGTGCATATGTAAAAAAAAAAAAAAGAAAAAAGAGAGATTGGTGAAGCCTAATTAATTTGGGGGGTTTCAGATGAAATATAATGTTTTTTTTCTGTGTTACCTATTTTTGTTTTCAATTTCTCTCATGGCAACAACCAATCAAAATCTAATCATCTAAAACTTACAATTGTAATTTATGTTAATTTTAAAAGATTTTAATCTGGAATTAAAATCTGAGTGAGTGAGTCTCAAATATGATAGAATAGAAAGGTAATTCATTGATGGAAAATAAAATCAATATATAATCTGAAGGTGCAATGTGTCATAGTTTTGTTTTTTATAATCAGATTTTGAATATTACTCATGCAAAGACTTATTAATATTTAGGCGATTTAGAACAAGGATGTGTCTTCTCACCAAAATTATTCAACCTATACAGTGAGGCAATTCTGAGAGAATTACAAGTCCTACCAGGATTCATTATTGGCAGCCACAATCTTAACAAAATAAGATATACAAATGACAGAGTGATGATAGCAGACATAGAAAGGAAAACTACAAGAACTCATAGAGAATGTAATGAAGGAAAACCAGAAGAAAGCAAGAATATAAAATGTATAGTTGTTAACAAAAGGAACAGCCCAATTTAAATATCTGGAAAATGTTTCAACAGATGATGGAATGTGCAACACTGAAATCAAAAGGTGCTCTTAGATAGCAAAAGATACTTTCCACAAGCTGAACTAAGTATTAAGAAATAGAAAAATTCCACTACAAACAAAGAAAAATGTACTGAACTGTTACGTAATGTCAACCCTTCTATAAGGCAGTGAATGCTGAACAATCTTCTCACAGATTAGCAATAGACTTGTTTGTTTCATGGCATATCAACACCTTTATGGGTCATTTAATGCCTTCCAAAAGCAAAGCAAATTTTAATATGTGTTCAGTTTGAATTAATACCCTAGAGAAAGGCATGAATCAATTTCTCCCTGGATTCAAGGAAAATAGAATCAATTTATATTCTGATTGAGGCTGTTTATGTTCAATTTGTATTAATACTTTGAAAAGGCATGAATCCTTTTCTCCCTCAATTAATAGAAAATAGAATCAATTCATTGAGGATGTTTATGTTCACTTTATACTAATATCCTTGGGAAAGGCATGAATCTATTTCTCCTAGCACTGATGGAAAATAAAATCAATACATAATCTGAAAGTGCAATGGAATAGCAAAGGATGCCTTCCAAAAGCAAAGCAAATTTTAATTTACTTTCAGTTTGCATTAATACCCTAGATAAAGGCATGAATCCATTTCTCCCTGGATTCAAGGAAAATAGAATCAATTTATATTCTAGCTAAGGATGTTTATTTTCAATTTGTATTAATGCTCTTGGAAAAGGCATGAAACCTTTTCTTCTTAGATTAATAAAAATAGAATCAATTCAATAAGGATGTTTATGTTCACTTTGCACAAATATCTTTGGGAAAAGCATGAATACATTTCTCCCTGCATTGATGGAAAATAATATCAATTCATAATTTGTCCGAGGACTTGATATGTTCAATTAAAATGAGAAAGACATGAATCCTTTTCTCCTTCTCCTAGCATAGCAGACTGGGATTTTTGACAACCAGTCGAGGCAAAAAGACAAATCTGAATTCCAAGCTGTGGATAAAACAACAGCAAACCACTCTGCTATCTTCCACAAGAACAATCAATGCATAATTTACAAATATTAAAGAGGAGGAGGCTGTGGATAGTCAAGATCAGCAATTTCTTGATTGAATAGGAAACCAATCTACTATTCTCCCCAAGAACAATCAATGCTAGACTTATGGCTGCATCCTGTTGAAACAATGGTTCCCTTACAATCAGCAAAGTTAAGCAACATCAAGCCTGATCAGTACCTGGATGGTGACCATTTGAAAATTTCAGGTTAGGATGGCTCAGAATTGTTACTTGAAGATCTGAGTTCAAATTCCTTTTGGGTTCATTCTTATATGAAAATACCCTTGGGAAAGGTATAAATCCATCTCTTCTCCCCAAGCTATGGGTTAATTAGTAAATCACTAAATCATTATCTTCAAGAAAAAACAATTCTTACAATCTAAAAATATTTTCTAGCTTAAATAACCTACAAAAGGTTGATTAGCCATGGAATGCATAATTTACAAATTTTAAAAAAGAAAGCTGTGGAGAGTCATTATCAGTGATTTCATGATTGGATATTACAGTTAAAGAGGGAAAATATGTTTAATAAACTAACCCCACGAAACCAATCTATATTAACATGCAGTTCTCAATGGATGTACTAAACTTGTGTCCTTGTATCAAACTAGGCAAAACAGTAAATATTAATATTTTAAGACATTTTTATGTTTTTACATTCTTTTTATAGATGGTATTTATCAATCCACCCACGAGGATTGAATGTGGCACAAGGCCTTTTTAATGTGGGTATCTCTGAGCCCGTAGGCCCAGCCAAAAATAAATAACCATCCAAACCCCCCGAGGGGGCCAGTTCCGTCAACCTCCCCCAACGAAACCCTACCCTTCGGTGGAGCTTCGTCAGAGTTCCTCCCTGCAAGCATAGAGTTCGACAGACACCCGACCCGGCAGCTCACAAAGCACAGATACTACACTTTGATCCTAGCCACCGGGCCGGGCGGGTATTCTTTTTATAGATGGTATTTATCAATCCACCCACGGGGATCGAATGTGGCACAAGGCCTTTTTAATGTGGGTATCCCCAAGCCCGTAGGCTCAGCCAAAAATAAATAACCATCCAAACCCCCTGATGGGGGCCAGTTCCGTCAACCTCCCCCAAAAAAACCCTACCCTTCGGCAGAGCTTCATCAGGGTTCCTCTCTGCAAGCAGAGAGTTCGACAGACACCCGACCCGGCAGCTCACAAAGCACAGATACTACACTTTGATCCTAGCCACCGGGCCGAGCGGGTATTCTTTTTATAGATGGTATTTATCAATCCACCCACGGGGATCGAATGTGGCACAAGGCCTTTTTAATGTGGGTATCTCCGAGCCCGTAGGCCCAGCCAAAAATAAATAACCATCAAACCCCCCAAGGGGGGCCAGTTCCGTCAATCTCCCCCAACGCAACACTACCCTTCGGCGGAGCTACGTCAGGGTTCCTCTCTGCAAGCAGAGAGTTCGACAGACACCCGACCCGGCAGCTCACAAAGCACAGATACTACACTTTGATCCTAGCCACCGGGTCAGGCGGGTATTCTTTTTATAGATGGTATTTATCAATCCACCCACGGGGATCGAATGTGGCACAAGGCCTTTTTAATGTGGGTATCCCCAAGCCCGTAGGCTCAGCCAAAAATAAATAATCATCCAAACCCCCTGAGGGGGGCCAGTTCCGTCAACCTCCCCCAAAAAAACCCTACCCTTCGGCAGAGCTTCATCAGGGTTCCTCTCTGCAAGCAGAGAGTTCGACAGACACCCGACCCGGCAGCTCACAAAGCACAGATACTACACTTTGATCCTAGCCACCGGGCCGGGCGGGTATTCTTTTTATAGATGGTATTTATCAATCAACCCACGAGGATTGAATGTGGAACAAGGCCTTTTTAATGTGGGTATCTCCGAGCCCGTAGGCCCAGCCAAAAATAAATAACCATCAAACCCCCCGAGGGGGCCAGTTCCGTCAACCTCCCCCAACGCAACACTACCCTTCGGCGGAGCCACGTCAGGGTTCCTCTCTGCAAGCAGAGAGTTCGACAGACACCCGACCCGGCAGCTCACAAAGCACAGATACTACACTTTGATCCTAGCCACCGGGTCGGGCGGGTATTCTTTTTATAGATGGTATTTATCAATCCACCCACGGGGATCGAATGTGGCACAAGGCCTTTTTAATGTGGGTATCCCCAAGCCCGTAGGCTCAGCCAAAAATAAATAACCATCCAAACCCCCTGAGGGGGGCCAGTTCCGTCAACCTCCCCCAAAAAAACCCTACCCTTCGGCAGAGCTTCATCAGGGTTCCTCTCTGCAAGCAGAGAGTTCGACAGACACCCGACCCGGCAGCTCACAAAGCACAGATACTACACTTTGATCCTAGCCACCGGGCCGGGCGGGTATTCTTTTTATAGATGGTATTTATCAATCAACCCACGAGGATTGAATGTGGAACAAGGCCTTTTTAATGTGGGTATCTCCGAGCCCGTAGGCCCAGCCAAAAATAAATAACCATCAAACCCCCCGAGGGGGCCAGTTCCGTCAACCTCCCCCAACGCAACACTACCCTTCGGCGGAGCCACGTCAGGGTTCCTCTCTGCAAGCAGAGAGTTCGACAGACACCCGACCCGGCAGCTCACAAAGCACAGATACTACACTTTGATCCTAGCCACCGGGCCGAGCGGGTATTCTTTTTAGAGATGGTATTTATCAATCCACCCACGAGGATTGAATGTGGCACAAGGCCTTTTTAATGTGGGTATCTCCGAGCCCGTAGGCCCAGCCAAAAATAAATAACCATCAAACCCCCCGAGGGGGGCCAGTTCCGTCAACCTCCCCCAACGCAACACTACCCTTCGGCGGAGCTACGTAAGAGTTCCTCTCTGCAAGCAGAGAGTTCGACAGACACCCGACCCGGCAGCTCACAAAGCACAGATACTACACTTTGATCCTAGCCACCGGGCCGAGCGGGTATTCTTTTTAGAGATACAAATATTTAAGTTAATGTTCTGTTTATAATAAACAGTATTAAACAACATTTACCGGCCTGAATGTCCAAGAAACTTTCATAGAAAATATTCGTCCTCCGACAGAAAACAAACATCCTATACAGAATCATCATATAGCCTGACGTGCCGTAATTGATTGAGCCACAGAGGATCATTCGGTTAGGGGCGTCGATTTTACTGCTTTTAAACTACAATCTTCCATGAATCCCTTACGTACATTCATATCTGCTCAAAGCGTATCCAAATGTAAACAAATGACATCACACATTATGAAATGGACAAAGTCCGACAATTATTTTAAGACATTTTTATGTTTATACATTCTTTTTATAGATACAAATATTTAAGTAAATGTTCTGTTTATAATAAACATATTAATAACATTTACCGGCCTGAATGTCCAAGAAACTTTCATAGAAAATATTTGTCCTCCAACAGGAATCAAACCTTTATTCTGTACGGAACCGTCATATAGCCTGACGTGCCTTAACTGATTGAGCCACAGATCATTCGCTAAGCAAGGTCAATTTTACTGCTTTTAAACATTTAAACTACAATCTTCCATGAATCCCTCACGTACATTCATATCTGCTCAAAGCGTATCCGAATGTAAACAAATGACGTCACACATTATGAAATGGACAAAGTCCGAAAATTATTTTAAGACATTTTTATTAAATATTAATAGTAAAAACTTGTTGAATAATGGATATAACTAAACTCACCTTTGTGAGGATGTTTCTCACTGAGTGCATCAATCTCATCGTCTTGATTATAACAGTTTGGTAAAATCAGAAAATCTTGTGTGAAAATAAATGCATGGAATAATAACAGTAAGGGTAGTATTTTTACAAAGAATCATTTTCCTTCAATTTTCATGTGGAATAGCTGCTAAATTTATAACAGTACAACGGAATGTGCACAAAGCGTTGAGGATAAAGAAGAGGACGTTATAATATTGATTTTTGGGATGGCAACTATTCATTGAACTGGAAGCCAATATAAGCATCACAGTTGAAAATTTATACAGTAATTATTTACTAAGCTAAAATTATGCAGACACAAGGCCAGCGTATCAGAGCAAATAGTAAGAATGGAAGACACTGCACTAATGAATTAATATTAACCATGATTTTATTAACCATTAGTCTATTGTAAAATATCAAATTAATAAAATTACAGGTATTTAATAAACTTAGCTTTGACTGGCACAAGGCCATGACACTGAGCATTCAGTCAAGATTGAATATTGATCATAAGTGTGAATCATGATTTTACTAATCATCTTATTTTAGTAAGCCATCAAATTGATATAATTTCCGGTATTTAATAAATATAGCTTAGACTGGCACAAGGCCATAGTATGTGAGCATTCAATCAAGATTTTTCATAGATTAATAAGTGTAAATCATGATTTTACTAATCATCACCTTATAGGAAGCCATCAAATTGATATAATTACAGATATTTAATAAACTTAGCATTGACTGGCACAAGGCCATAGCATTAGAGCATTTAGTCAAGATTGAACGTAGATTAATAAGTTTGAATCATAATTTTACTAATCATCACAGAGGAAGCTATCAATTTCATATAATTACAGATATTTAATAAATTTAGCTTTGACTGGCACAAGGCCATGGTAGCTGATCATTCAGTCAAGATTTTCCATAGATTAGTAAGTGTGAATCATGATTTTACTAATCATCACATAGAAAGCCATCAAATTGATATAATTTCTGGTATTTAATAGACTTAGCACTGACTGGCACAAGGCCAAATAACAGAGCATTCAAGTCAAGATTGAACATAGATTAATAAGTGTGAATCATGATTTTACAAGTCATCACCTTATAGGAAGCCATCAAATTGCTATAATTACAGATATTTAATAAACTTAGCACTGACTGGCACAAGGCCATAGCATTAGAGCATTCAGTCAAGATTGAACGTAGATTAATAAGTTTGAATCATAATTTTACTAATCATCACATAGGAAGCTATCAATTTCATATAATTATAGGTATTTAATAAACTTAGCTTTGACTGGTACAAGGCCATGGTATCAGAACAATATCTCCAAATAAAATTTCTTTTGGTAGGAAACTGGTTTGCGAAATGTTCATGCCAGCCATTTCCAAATGGTAGATGCTTGTTTAGAAATAGCCGCAATGTAGAGAGAGTGACAATAATTCTATTAGTGTGAAAGGGATAATCTCTCATTACACTAATTCCATCTTTGCAACTGGCTTGACATTTTGCTTCTTGACATTTCAACCAGAAATCTTAGAAAAAAAATTACTGTAGCACCTCCTCCACTTTCCTCTATGAGTGATAGGTTTGTATTCATTCCCTGATGTCTGCAGTAACATTGGATTTTGCATTAAATAGAATAAATAAAAAAAACTCTACTTCAGACTTGGGCCTCTTTAACCTTAAGATAATTGTACGCATCCATCTAGCATCCAAGATTCAAGCTCTAAACTGACACGCCAAAAATCATGTGGTCAGTGCCAAGTATCAGATATAGTTAGCCCTAGCCCAGCCAAATTGATATAGCATTGATTCCACAAGGAGTCAGAAAATCTGATGGGATGTTGACTCATGCCTGTTTTTGTAAAACCAGTTACAGGCTGGGACTCAAGGACTCAGGTCACTCTTTGCTGACTGCACTCTCACTGTTGCGTTACATTTACCTGTGGCAACCCTTACTGGTTCTCAGGGGAATGACAAGTTATGAATGTTTTTCCACTATATTGCAAATAGCCATACTACAATCAGTTTTCTGTTATGGTGCAACTGGTGTTGTATTTACCTGTTGAATTGGATATTTGACAGACCTGTGGTAAACCTCTTAACTGAAAATGAATTCAAATCACAAGGCCATTCTGATAATAACAAACAACTATTTATTACTGTCTGTTACTACATAATACCATCTTCATTTTGTTTGTTGTTGGAGCAAAAACTAGTCTATATGCAAGGATTCCATTACTTTCAGGCCTTTTATTATGAACAGTCAGTCTAACAATAATTGTGAATTCTTCTTTGTTCCCTATTGTTTCTTTGAAGTCAATTTCTTCCTTTTTAACTCAACTCAGGTAAAAGATCTCACTATATCTCTATCTCTGACTGGGGTGAAGTCTCTCACTTTCTGCAAGTATGAACCTTTCTGTTTATAAAGTCTTTGGACACTGGAATCATCACATAGGCCTTTTTCTTAACAAAACAGATGCCTTTAGCTGGGTCCATTAAATGAACCCATAAATATATTCCTTTATTTTCTAAAGTAGCACTGAGTGATGAGAAATACATTTATTTTGGGTGAATAAGAAAATATTTCGATAATCATTGCTCACTCGGTCATGTGAAGATTCTATCATCTACACACCTTTTTAAATTAGGAATATGCATTTCGAATCTCACTAATTACAATCTCAAAGCCTTTTTTTTTTTACAGATTTTAATTAACCATTTCGTTTGGTTTCTTTTCTATTAAAAGTTTTCTCAAACTTCTATATCCCCCATACTGACTATCATTGATTCAGGGCTTATGGCCATATCATGTTGAAACATTGGTTCCCATATAATACCCAAAGCTAAGCAACATCGAATCTGGTCAGTACCTAGATAGGTGACTGCTTGCAAATACAAAGAACAGTAAGCTTGGATGTGCAGGTGGTGTAGGTGATAATGCCTGAGAATTTTTAATTAGATAGCCGAGTTCCAATTCCAGTTGGGTTTGTTATATTCACTTATGTGCACTTGGGAAAGGTATAAACCCAACTCTTCTCCCCATCTATGGGTTAATTAGTAAGACATATCACTAAATCATTATTATCTCTAAAAATAAAAACATTTTTACAATCTAAACATATTTTCTGGTTTTAAATAACCTGCAAAGTGTTGATAAGTCATAGAAAAGGAATCAATCAATCATTTATTTAGTATAACTACTTTATTCATTCCAGCCACTAAACATTATTTATAAATTACTAAAATCTGCTATATCTTGGTAGCTTTCTGGTATCTGTGGGCAAAGGATCTTGTGTGTAAATAAACCTCTACCCCATGTTCTACAAATGTTCCTCTGGGTAAACTTAAAGGCCACACTATTTACTGTTGTTTTTCATTCTGGATTAATGTAGGAACCTTTCTGATAACTAGTATTATATATACATACCAATAAATGCAACCTGTTGACCAATTCCAAACCATAAACCTTCCTCATTCAATGGTCATCTTGTTTTTCATTCTGGATTAAAGTAAGGACCTTTCTAACAACTAGTAGTATATGCATACTAGTAAATGCAACCTGTTGATCAATTCCAAACCATAAACCTTCCTCATTCAATGGTCATCTTGTTTTTCATTCTGGATTAAAGTAAGGACCTTTCTAACAACTAGTAGTATATGCATACTAGTAAATGCAACCTGTTGATCAATTCCAAACCATAAACCTTCCTCATTCAATGGTCATCTTGTTTTTCATTCTGGATTAAAGTAAGGACCTTTCTAACAACTAGTAGTATATGCATACTAGTAAATGCAACCTGTTGACCAATTCCTTAAAACCTTCATAAAACTCCCAGTTATAATATATTTCATTTTGTGTTAAGTATTTATGCAGACACCTTTCACCTGCTTGCGGTAATAATCATATCTTTCTTTCTGACAAAAGTGGGTACGTAGGTATCAGTCCCCTCAACCTGTTGGCCAATTTCACCCTTTGATTAATCTTCAAGAAGTGATGTGGCCAGCAAGAATTGTATTTCACTGACAATGGCCTTTGGGAGGAGCTTGCTAACCAATGTTTGTTTTATTCAGTTTTGCTTTTTGATTTATTGTTTTCTGAGATTCTTATCAATAATTTTCTGTACCTTTCATACAAATTTCGATGTTCTGGTTGTATTAGGATCATTAACAACTGTTCGGCTACTACTATAGAAACTCTGTCAGTGGCTTCCAGCTTTTTACAAACTGACAGCAAACAACCATATAACTTTCAGGAAATGAGCAATCACTAAATCTGTATTGTCTGCCTTTAAGGCAATGATCACAGTGTGCCTTTTTATTTGTGAAGTTAGTTTGATGTTTGTCATCATTTATTGGAAAAGAAATGATAATCAGAACAAGTTTGAAAAATGTTAGAGCATTTAATTTTTACTAGTTTTCACACAATACAGGGCGTAAGAGCCACTCAAGGTAGAGGGTTACTAAATGAGGTTGTTGTAAGGGTGTACATAGTGGGAACATGAAGAGGATATGTAGGATAGATAACAATTAACTTTAGACCATAAGACTGTAACGATTGTGAAAGCATCCTTTCAGAAATTTTATTCACAATGTGACAGTTCTGGGGAATAAACTATCTGAGTGGAACTTCTTCCTTACAAATGGAATATGAAGTGAATGAGCATGAGTTTCATCTGTGCATGTGTCATGGTGAATTCTATTTGTGAAGGTCTGAACTGATAGAAGAATGTAGCTCTTCTGAATATTTGCCGTGAAAATATCAATAGACTAGCAAGAGGCTTGCAATGTTGCCTCTGTGGAAAAGGGGTTGTAGGGTGGGAAATAATTCATCACCCACAAGGCCAAGTTATCGTTTTTGAACAGAGTAAGAGGCACAGCTTATGCAAATATGTGTGGAAGATAACGGTGAATCCTAGACATGAACAGGTTAAGATTATAATGATCTGGGAAGTATCCACTCGGGAGCCTGTTCCACAATGTAACTGCTCTGGGGAATATGCTTCTCTGTACCTTTTCTATAAATATTTTCATGGTAATTGTTCTGATGAACTTTCCACTTTGTTAATTAAATAGACTTTATGAATTTAAGTACAGTACTTGATTGGTGGTAAGGTCTCATCATTTTACAGATGAAATGGTTAAATGTAACCATAACTTCTATACTAACAGCTTTTTGTATGGCACTTCTCACTTGTGGAACTCTCTTCCAGCTTCTAGCTTTCCAGTCAACTTTGATCTTGTTGTGGAGTAGCTGAACACCCCCACAAGGTGGACTGGTCTAAGACTATTTAAACAGCACTCTCTCTTACTGAGTGGCAGGAGTGAAGAGGCTTTCTTTTCCTCTTCCTCTCTTGCATACTCTCTACCTCCTGGTGAAGAGGAACCCAGATGAGGCTATTCAAAGAGCAGAATCTCATTTGGAGAGGTAGCCAAACCTGATGCCGTATATACGGGCTCAGAACATCCCACATTAAAAGCTGACTTTGTGCCACATCTTGCCTTGTGAGAAGGTTGGTAAATAGAGAGGAGTTAATAACTGTTTATTACATTAGCCTGTGTTCTCAACCATGTACTATATTATTCTCTGGAATAAACTACTTCTTATTTTCTATATGTGTGTCAAGCTATTTACGACACAACAGATCTTCAAAAATTTAAATGCAATGTCAATCATTATCCTCTGTTTTTTAAATTCCCATTCTGTTACTGTTCTCATTCCTTAATAATGTTTTCTTTTTCTCATATACTCTCACACTCAGTGCTTGCATCTTAGTGGCCTTATTACCTTGCTTGGATAGAAATGATTTAAAAAAGAAAAAAGTTCACTCAGTAAATCAAGTGGAACTTGTATATACAATCTATTGCTAAAGATGTTGTAAGAATGGCCAGTTTCTTTTACTGCTCCAGAAAATACTTAACTTCTCCCAGATCAGACCCAAAATGTTGCTGTCATAGGTGGGCTGGAGGCTCCAAATCCTCACTTTCCTGCTTTGATAAAGTTCAGAAGCATCTACACTGCCTTGTGGGTGATGAATTATTTTCCACTATGCAACCTTCTTGCCATTCTATCATTATTTCCATGGTAAATGTTCACAAGCGATAAGTGCAAGAAGAGAAACCATTTACATAGAAGTTACTAGCTAATTCAACTGGGAATTGATAAGACCTAACTGCCAATCTAGCACTGTGCTTAAATTCATAAAGTCTATGTACCATAGAGGAAACTTCATCAGAACAATTACTATGACAGTGTTTATAGAAAAAAGATACCAGGAAACTACATTACAGTGATGATAAAATGACTGAAGCCAAGATGCCAGGTTTGGACTAATAATATTGATAATTCTTAATTCCTCTTCTTTTATTGTTCTCTCTCTTTAGTAGTATTTTTTTTTTCTCATATTCTCTAAGATTCAGTAATCCCTTCCATCTTAGTGGCTTTATTGCTTTGCTTGGGGTGAAATGATTAAAAAAATATCATTATCCTCTTAGCTTATTCAAGTCTATAGTCAGCCATTATCTATCCTACTTATCCTCATAATCTTCACTTACTTATTCCTCTTAAATCCATGAAACAGCCTCATTCAGTAAGCTTCTACCTTGAGTGGCTGTTGGGCCTTGTATTCAGTAGATATTCAGTTAGAAAACAAATCATCCAGAGAGCCAACCACCCAGCTGGCCAGATAAACATCTCACCATCCTATTCTTTTGTGTTCCATTTGTAATGTATATATTTTAAAAATGATAATGATATTGTTGGAGAAACAATTGGGAGTTTGTTAAGACTGTTTTTTTTTTATTGTTTTGTTTATTTTTTTAACCTCAGGTGCAAAATCAAGTAATGTTCTCACCTGATTTCATTGTTTATTGTGACTGCAATTAAGAAAGATTTAGCAGGGATGGAAATTGAAAACAATGAAATGACAGACACAAACAATGCACTTTGGTTTTGTTATGGCTTATTTACTGCAGGAAATTCAAATTCAATTCAAGTTTCTCTAAACGAAGACTCCAAAACTATACATGTATTATTCACAAATTTACAAGTATACCTGCTAAATATGTTACAAAAATCAATTACATTGTTTCTTTTTTTTTTCAATTAAAATTTTTCAAGTTTTATATTGGGAATTAAAATGTAATTGTATGGCATGGGTTATTATCTAAAATAAATATGAAAATGATTACTATATTTATGCAGATCTCTCACTCTCTCTCTCTTTAAACGCACACAAACTCACACACACACACATATATATATATATATATATATAAGAAAGTAAGTTTTTTTTATATATATATCCCACATAGGTAAAAATATAGGAAAAAGAAGTTGAAAATACAACTGGAGTCAATTTAAGTATTTACATTGTTCAGACTGTTGTCCTCATCTTTATTGTCCTATCCACGATATTTCAACCATTGTACACTCCAGCCTTCTGCAAGTGATATACATAGAAATTTGGAACAAAACCCTTTATTTTGCCCATCAGGATAGTTTCTTCTAGTTCCACATGTCATGCCTTTTCTGGATATCTCAGTTTCAGTTCTTTCCCTTTAGTAACTCAACTATCCAAGTTTTTGTTCACCTCTGCTGTGGCCAGGTATTGAACTCACAATTCTTTGGGTGAAGTTACTGGATTACTTCAAGATATATCACCTGAAGAAGTCCAGAGAGTAAAACAGCCAAAACATTATGAATATGACAATAAAGATGGGGACATCAGTTCAAACAATGTAAATATTAGGTTGGTGCAAAAATAATGACGTAACAATGTCGTTTTTTGACGTTACAAAATACGTCAAAAAACAACATTATTACGTCATTATTTTTGCACCAACTTAATAGTGTAAATAGTTACAATACCTCATCTGAGAAATAGAGACAGATGTTGAAGGTGAATATGTCAATAAAGATGAAAACAACAGTCCAAACAATGTAAATAGTGTAAATAGTTACAATACCTCATCTGAGAAATAGAGACAGATGTTGAAGGTGAATATGGCAATAAAGATGAGGACAACAGTCCAAACAATGTAAATAGTGTAAATAGTTACAATACCTCATCTGAGAAATAGAGACTGATGTTGAAGGTGAATATGACAAAGATGGGGACATCAGTTCAAACAATGTAAATAGTGTAAATAGTTACAATACCTCATCTGAGAAATAGAGACAGATGTTGAAGGTGAATATGTCAATAAAGATGAAGACAACAGTCCAAACAACGTAAATAGTGTAAATAGTTACAATACCTCATCTGAGAAATAGAGACAGATGTTGAAGGTGAATATGGCAATAAAGATGAGGGCAACAGTCCAAACAATGTAAATAGTGTAAATAGTTACAATACCTCATCTTAGAAATAGAGACAGATGTTGAAGGTGAATATGACAATAAAGATGAGGACAACAGTCCAAACAATGTAAATAGTGTAAATAGTTACAATACCTCATCTGAGAAATAGAGACAGATGTTGAAGGTGAATATGGCAATAAAGATGAAGACAACAGTCCAAACAATGTAAATAGAGTAAATAGTTACAATACCTCATCTGAGAAATAGAGACAGATGTTGAAGGTGAATATGACAATAAAGATGAGGACAACAGTCCAAACAATATAAATCCTTTGACCTCCCTATGGTTGGTCAGAACTCCATTGACAATCCCTTTTCACACTGTTCAGTCCTGCATTGCTGTCCCCAGATCCCCACTATCCAACCCTGAGTCCCAAGCTATGGTGACTTGGAAAGTCAATTTTCATGAGAAGACACTTCCTGAAGGATGCCATAGGAGAAAGGATGAGACAATTTCCCTGTCCACTCGATAACAGTGGCCAATTTTACCAGTTTTACAGTTCTATGATTTTCAAAAGTTAAATTGGGATGCAAAGACTATGTGTGACTATACCATGATGTACCTCACATCTAATTGCAGAATTCTTTTCATTCTTATATAAAAAAATCCAATCTGATTGGTTGATTATGATCATGTGATCAGGCATTGTAATTTTTGCACAAAAATTTGTAGATCATAAAATTTTGTCGTCAAACCTTGAGAGTGTCTTGATTCAGTGAACATGGCTAATGATAACAAAGTATTAAGTAGTTCATGACAACAAAGTTCAAATGTCAGGAATTCTATTTTATTAGAACTTAACAGCAATTCCGATATGTTCAATGTGCAAATGTACAATTTTTAACAGATAGCAATCTGAGCCATTTTTTTTTTTTTTTTTTTGCATAAAACAGAAAGATAATGGAACAGGTTAAGTGCACAGGAAAGTATCTTCTTAGCAGTTGATTGTGTGAAGAAGCAGTTTGAATGGCTGAATACTGATCATTGACACCAAAGGGAGAAATTCCAAAGTAAACATACAAACATATTCCTCAGAACCATTTTCATGATAGTGTTCTTCAGATATTCCTTACTCGGAAATTAAACATTTGTTGCCATCTTTCTTGAATAAAATCTCTGAAAGGATTTTCTTTTTTAAATTACTAGAAAATTTTTGATTATTGATTAAGTGAATAGTGACATTGTCAAAAGTTACAGCTTTACCTGATGTAGCAATAAGACAATTTTATCAAGTTTTTTTTTTTTCATTTGATAAATAATTTCCTACACAAGATTTTTGTTTGTTGCTATTGTAGTGTTAGTTTAAATGTTAACCAGAAAAGTATAATTACAATTATTCCTTCCTCTGAAAGAAAGCATTTCGTAAAAGGTCACAAACCAACAAGGATATTCCTGATAACCTCATCTGTTATTCAAGTAATTCCAGCTATAAGAATTTCTTCTTTTATGTCACATGCCTCTTCAGGATGTAGCCGATCATGACTTTCCACAGATTCCTGACCTTTGTTGCTCTAAGTAATGTTTGTCTCCTTACCTTTCCTCCCAATTCCCACTTTGCCATCCATTTACAAAAATACATTAGAAGGTGATTTACTGATTCCCTTTGCCCCCTTTACCTGTCCCTGTGAGTGTTAAATTGTCCAAGTTCTCCTTCCTCATCATGTATCCTAGGAATTTCCATTATCTCTTTCTGATTATAAGTGTAAGAACAGAATAAGTATCCACAAACATACATTTTTGACTTCTTATCCTCCTGCCTCACTCGTGGCACTTGTTATTTCATTTGTACTCTTGTGCTACCATAAGCATGAACATAACAGTTGCTATTTGTTTATTTTATTAAACAGTAGAATTAATAACAAAACTGAGAAGTCCTACTGAAAGAAAATTTGTCCATCTGACAGGAATCGAACCTGCAACGATTTTTTCCATTACGGAAACAATTTTTTGAGCCAAATTGTCAGATAGCAACTCAAGCATGTATACCTACACAAAATAATATTTGTATCAATATATAGTTATCTCTCTCTCAAGATTATATATATATATATATATATATATATATATATATATATATAATCTTAAGATGTCTGAATTTCTTAGATGAAGCATTGTAAATTATTATTCATTTTTCACTAGTATTTCTTTCATCTTATTTCTCTTGCTTTTCCACCAAGTAGTAATATTCTTAAGTTGTCTGAATTTCTTAGATGAAGCCTTGACAGTTATTATTCATTTTTCACTAGTATTTCTTTCATCTTATTTCTCTTGCTTTTCCACCAAGTAGTAATAGTCTTAAGTTGCCTGAATTTCTTAGATGAAGCCTTGACAATTATTATTCATTTTTCACTAGTATTTCTTTCATCTTATTTCTCTTGCTTTTCTATCAAGTAGTAATAGTTTTAAGCTGTCTGAATGTCTTAGACGAAGTGTTGGAAATTAACTCAATAGTAGCAGACAAAGTCCAATCCAATAAATTAAAATTAATATTATTGCTAATATTACTGATGTCAGTTTTGATTTGAAGGTTCTTTGAAACCTGTGGCAGTAACTCAGATCAAGTGGCTAATAACTCTTCTTTGTATCAAGTGAAGCCAAAGGAAAGAAAAATCAAAAGTGTCAGCTGACACGAAGACCAAACTTCTGTGGAGACAAACTGCATTAATGCAGAGTTGCATTCTTTCACAATTCTAGTCATGAAAAGAAATGTGGTCATCGATAAAATTATTTCCACTGCCAACATCAGGTCTTTGTACTCATCGAAACAAATCAACTGAGTGTATTTTAGCAAATATAGATATGGATGACTGGTTAACATGATCTGCATAGAAAACAATCTTGATTGGTGTCTCTCCACCATTTCCCTCTTGTGCATCTCGAAATGTGAAGTTTTTCATTGATCTTGTTGCAGACTGGCGAATGTATCTTAGGTATCAGAAGGTTATTTTATCGATAGGGTTAATGATGTTGGTGTTCTTAAACATTCATCCACAACAAATTTAGAAGCATGAGTATTGACGGCAACTCATTCAAAATAAATCAGAGCGAAAACAACGTAGTTAAAGATATAACAATTACATGGATTTATATAGAATAAAAATCCACAAATGAATCAAAGGTTGTTGAACAAGTGTGAATGGTTGAGTTGAATTATGTAGTGTATTTGAGTAAAATTTCATTGTGTATGAAACTGTTATTAAGATTTGTGTGTGAAATTAAACTAAGTGATTGTTAATGTACAAAGAATGTCTTTCGTGGCAGTTCAGTTAATAGTGCGTATGTGTGTGTTTGTTTGAATTATTGTCCAAAACTGGTACGAGTTGTGTACCTTTTAGTTGTTTAGATATTTGATTGAATGTTTACGAATACTTGTTAGTAGTGAGTTATTATCACTTTTTAGTATTGTAAGAAATTGTTCCTGGTAGAACAAAATGCTGCGTGTGTTGAGTCAGAGAAATTTGTGCAACAAAAATGTAACTGGTTATTATTTTGACTGGCGGATATTCGTTTGGCACTTCTTCAGGATGAAATTCTGACTGCCTTCAATCGATCTGAATGCTTCCTTTTATTTATTTCTGGAAGTAGGAATCGGCTCAAAACGGCTAAGGGCGAAAAGATATTTTCACAGAAATTTGCTACAGTTTGAGCCAATGAAAAATCTTGTTCACTGGAACTAGGGTGTTGATTGGTTAATAGGTAATTTTGTGGTCGAGTGTATTATTCCGGAGGGGTGAAAAGGTATGTATGGACTATTCCATCAATCTCTCTATCTATATATTGTAGGAATTTTTCTTAGTTGTGTGTGTGTGTGTGTGTGTGTCTGCTCTGGAGTGTATAGATTGGAATGAACAAACCCAGGGCTTAAATAACTGTTC